>OZJO01010101.1:0-13578 GCA_900406225.1 Acrobeloides nanus
TCGAGCGCTGCGAGGGCCGCGGCGACGCGCCCGGCGGTGTCGCCGACGAGAGCGGCCTCGGCCTCGGCGTAGGCGGCCACCTCGATGAGCGGTTCGCCGTCGACGTACTCGAGCACGCGCACGAGGTGAGGTCCTCCGGCGAAGCCGACGGGCACGATGTGCTCGCCGTCCCGCGCCGCCACCGCGGACGCCACCCGCAGCCCCGCCCGGCGCAGCAGCCGGAGCGCCTCGTGCTGGGCCTCGAGGTCGCGGCGGTCGGTCGCCGCATGCGCGATCTTCACGACGACACGGCCGGATGCGGCATCCACCCGATAGTTGCGATCCTGCTGGCTGCCGAGCTCGCGCACCTCGCCGTCGAGCCCCCACAGCTCGCGGGCGACGGCGGCCGCCTCGGCGGCGGAGACCTCGGGGCGGGCGCCCGCACTCGCATCGACGGTCATGGTGCGATCCTCTCGTCCGTCTTCCGTATACCGGATGCCGCGGCGCGTCGGCAAGGCGCGGGTGCAGCGCGGCGGTGGTCGGGCACGGTGCCGATGCCACGCTGCGGCCGGCGGAGCGCATGACCGCGGCGCCCGGGCGAGGGGCGCCCGGACCGCACGGCCGCCGCCCGCACAGCGGCGAGGGCTCAGCCCGCGAGCACGACCTTCAGCTGTTCGATGGCCCAGTCGAGCTCGGTCGCGCGCACGACGAGCGGTGGCGCGATGCGGATGGTCTGGCCGTGCGTGTCCTTCACGAGCACGCCGCGCGCGAGCAGGCGCTCGGCGATCTCGCGTCCGGTGCCGACGACGGGATCGATGTCGATGCCGGCCCAGAGCCCGGCGCTGCGGACCGCGACGACGCCGTGCCCGATGAGGTCGTCGAGCCGGGCGCGCAGGTGCTCGCCGAGTGCGAGCGCGCGCTGCTGGAACTCTCCCGACGCCAGCATCTCGACGACCCGCAGGCCCACCGCCGCCGCGAGCGGGTTGCCGCCGAAGGTCGAGCCGTGCTCACCGGGGCGGATGACCCCGAGCACGTCACGGTCGGCGACGACGGCGGAGACGGGCAGGATGCCCCCTCCCAGCGCCTTGCCGAGCAGGTACACGTCGGGCACCACGTCCTCGCGATCGCAGGCGAAGGTGGTGCCGACCCGGCCGAGGCCCGACTGGATCTCGTCAGCGATGAACAGCACGCCCCGGCGGGTGCAGATCTCCCGCACCGCCCGCAGGTAGCCCTCGGGCGGGAGGATGACCCCCGCCTCGCCCTGGATCGGCTCGATCAGCACGGCGGCGGTGTTCTCGCCGATCGCCGCATCGATCGCCGCCGCGTCGCCGTACGGCACGCCCACGAAGCCGGGGGTGAACGGCCCGAAGCCATCCCGGGCCGACTCGTCGGTGGAGAACCCGACGATCGTGGTCGTGCGGCCGTGGAAGTTGTCGTGCGCGACGATGATCTCGGCCGCGCCCGCCGGCACGCCCTTCACCCGGTACGCCCAGGCGCGGGCGACCTTGATGCCCGTCTCGACGGCCTCGGCGCCCGTGTTCATCGGCAGCACGAGATCCTTGCCGCACAGCTCGGCGAGGGCCGCGGCGAACGCGCCGAGCTGGTCGTTGTGGAACGCCCGGCTCGTGAGAGCGACCCGTGAGAGCTGCTCGGTGAGGGCGGCGGTGATCGCCGGGTGCAGGTGTCCGAAGTTGACGGCCGAGTAGGCGGAGAGCAGGTCGAGGTAGCGGCGGCCCTCGACATCCGTCACCCAGGAGCCCTCAGCACGGGCGACGACCACCGGCAGCGGGTGGTAGTTGTGGGCGAGGTGCTCGTCCTCGTGGGCGATGTAGCCCGCGGTCAGCGCGTCGGTCGTGAGGTCGCTCATGCGCTCCTCCGGATCTCGAGCGTGCAGCACTTGATGCCGCCGCCGCCGAGCAGCAGCTCGGACAGGTCGACGAGCACCGGGTTGTAGCCGCGCTCGCGCAGCTGCGCCTCGAAGCCGGTCGCCCGCGGAGAGATGAACACGTTGCGACCGTCGGAGGCGGAGTTCAGGCCGAAGACCGCGCCGTCGGCATCCGACACCTCGATCGCCTCGGGGAAGAGGCGCTGCAGGGTCGCACGGGATGCCGCGTCGAACGCGGTGGGCAGGTAGGCGATGTTCGCGCGCTCGACGCCGCCGGGACCCTGCACCGGGTCGAGCACCGAGATCGCCGTGTCGAGGTGGTAGAACCGCGGGTCGGTGAGGGTCAGCGAGACGACCTCGCGGTCGAACACCTCGGCGACCTCGCGGTGGCTGTCACCGGTGGAGCGGAAGCCGGTGCCGGCGAGGATGATGTCTCCCGCCAGCAGGAAGTCGCCCTCGCCCTCGTTCGTCTCGCGCGGCTCGACGACAGTGAGGCCGTTCTCGCGGAACCAGGTCATGAACGGCTGCTCCTCGCCGGCGCGCTCGGCGAAGCGGAACTTCGGGCCGTAGGCGACACCGTCGATCACGAAGCCGCCGTTGGCGGTGTAGACCATGTCGGGCAGTCCCTCGACCGGGTCGATGAGCTGCACCTCGTGACCGAGGTCGAGGTAGGTGTCGTAGAGCGCCTGCCACTGGTCGACGGCGAGCTGCGTGTCGGTGGGGTTGGCGGGCTCCATCCACGGGTTGATGCGGTAGCTCACCGTGAAATGGGTGGGCTTGCACATCAGGTAGGTGCGGTGCTGGGCGATGCGGGTGGAACCGGTCGGGTGCGTCATTGTGCTCCTTGTGAGGGGGCGGCGGACGCTGTCCAGAGGCCCGGCGGAGCAAGAAGCCGACGTTCCGGGCACGCCACCCGCATTGTCTCACGGAGCCGGGCGGTGGCGCAGTATCGGTGCGAGAAGAGCGGATGCCGCGGCATCCAGTCCTTGCGTCGTTCCCCGTGAGTTCGCTATGCCGGTCGTGGAGGTGCGGATGTTACGCGTATTATCGTTGACCTGACACAACGAATCGGGCGCCACTGACGCGCCCGCCCGATCTCTTCGGCCGTTGCACCCCACTTCCCTTCTCTCCCCTGAGGAAACATGACTGACGTCGCTGTGAAGAGCCTGGTCACCAAGAGCAACCCGGTGATGACCCACCGGCAGATCCTCTTCGTGATCTTCGGGCTCATGGCCGGAATGTTCCTGTCCGCTCTCGACCAGACGATCGTGGGAACCGCGATCCGCACGATCGGCGACGACCTGAACGGGCTCAGCCAGCAGGCGTGGGTGACCACCGCCTACCTGATCCTGTCGACGATCGCAACGCCCATCTACGGCAAGCTGTCCGACATCTTCGGCCGCCGGCCGCTGTTCATCTTCGCGATCGTGGTCTTCATCATCGGATCCGTCGCGGCGAGCTTCTCGTCGTCGATGATCGAGCTGGCTGCATTCCGCGCGATCCAGGGACTCGGCGCCGGTGGCCTCATGTCGATGCCGCTCGCGATCATGGGCGACATCCTCGCGCCCCGTGAGCGCGCGAAGTACCAGGGCTACTTCCTCGCCGTCTTCGGCATCTCGTCGGTCATCGGCCCGCTCGTGGGCGGACTGTTCGCCGGGGCATCCGAGATCCTGTTCATCGCCGGATGGCGCTGGGTGTTCCTCATCAACGTGCCGATCGGCATCATCGCCCTCGCGATCGTGATGCGCTTCCTGCACATCCCCCGCCAGCCGCGGCATTCGGTGCGCATCGACTGGTTCGGTGCGGCCACCGTCATCATCGCGCTCGTGCCGCTGCTGCTCGTGGCCGAGCAGGGTCGCGACTGGGGTTGGAGCTCGCCCATCTCGATCGCTTGCTACGTGGTCGGCGGCCTCGGCATCATCGCCTTCATCATCGTGGAGAGCATCATGAAGGATGACGCGCTCATCCCGCTGAAGCTCTTCCGCTCGTCGACCTTCTCGATGGCGACCGTGATCGGCGTCTTCGTCGGCTTCGGCATGTTCGGCGCGATGCTGACCCTGCCGCTCTATCTGCAGCTCGTGCTCGGCTCCTCGCCGACCGAGAGCGGTTTCCAGCTGCTGCCGATGATCCTCGGCCTCATGATCTCCTCGATCGCGAGCGGCCAGATCATCTCCCGCACCGGTCGCTACCGCATCTTCCCGACGATCGGCACGTTCTTCATGGCGGCGGGCTTCTTCACGCTGACGCTCATGAAGTACGACACGTCGTACTGGCAGATCGCGGGATCCATGCTGCTGATCGGCCTCGGCCTCGGCCAGCTGATGCAGACGCTCACGATCGCGTCGCAGAACTCGGTCGGACTGCGCGACATGGGTGTGGCGACGTCGGCGTCGACGTTCTTCCGCCAGATCGGTGGAACCCTCGGCACCGCCGTGCTGCTGTCGCTGCTGTTCACGGTCATGCCGGCGAACCTGCAGACCAACTTCACCGACAAGGCGACGCTGACCGCCGCGCTCGACGCCGCGCTCGACCCGACGGTCGCGCAGGCTCCCGAGAACCAGGGCATCATGACGAAGGTCTACGACCCGATCGTCTCGAAGGTGACCGACGGCGCGCTGACCCAGGCGCAGGACGGCGTGAACCAGGCCAAGGCCGCAGCGGCGTCCGTCGTCGCGCAGCAGGTCGCCGCCGGCGCCATCCCCGCCTCCGCGCAGGCGCAGGCGACCGCCGCCGCCCAGGCGCAGGCGATCACCTCCGCCGCCGCACAGATCCAGCAGGAGCTGCCGGTCGCGAAGGTGGCCTCCGACGGCACCGTGACGCTCGACTTCTCGGACGCCACCGCCCGCCAGTCGTTCGTCGACACGATCGTGCCGACGATCATCGACAACGCCAGCTCGTCGTCGGGATCGTCGTTCGACAACTCGACGATGGACGACACCGCGTTCCTCAACGGCGCCGACCCGCGTCTGTCGAAGCCGCTGCTGACCGCGTTCAACCAGTCGACCGTGCTCGTCTACTGGGTCGCCATGTTCGTGGTGCTCATCGCGTTCGTGCTGACGCTGTTCTTCCGCACGCCGCCGCTGCGCCAGAAGTCGGCGCTGCAGGAGGCCCACGACGAGCAGCGGCATGCCGAGAAGGATGCCGCCTCCCTCGAGGCCGAAGCGGCCCTCGCCGCCGCCGAGGCGGGCGCGCTCGTCGGCCCGACGGCCCGCGACGAGGAGCCGGCCGGCGACGCCGAGGAGGACGTGGAGCCCGGCATGACGCGCCGCGAGTACCGCGAGACGCACCAGGACTGACCCTGACGCCGGTGGGGGCGGATGCCGCGGCATCCGCCCCCACCGGCGTTTCGGGCAGCGCGCGTCGGGCCGCAGGCGACGACGGCAGCGAGCCATCGCCGCCCGCCACCGCCTGCCATCGCACGCAGATGAGAGCCGCCGCCTCCGATAGCCGTACGCCTCGCGCAAGGTCGGAACTCCTGCCCGGCACGCCGCCCGGCAGCGCCCCCACCGGCGTGTCCCCGAAAAGTTCCGACCTTGCGCGCGCGGTCGCACAACCCGAGCGCCGCTCGGCCGACCGGCACCGCGGTCAGATCACCGTCTGCGACCAGTCGTCGGGGTTGCCGAAGCGGTGCGCGGTGATCGCGATGGCCTGCTCGTGCAGGAACGGCAGCAGCTCGAGCCGCCCCGCGGTCGTCACGTCTGCGGCGTAGATCGCGAGATCGGGGTCGCCGCCGACGGCCCGCGCGAGTGCGGTGTGCAGCACCGCGGTCTCAGCACGGGGACCGATCAGGCGCACCCTCGGTGGCCGGGATGCCGCGGCCTCCGGCCCGCCCACGATGCGCGCCGTCCACTCGTCGTCGCTCTCGACGAACACGGTGATGCCCGCCTCCACGAGTCCCCGTCGCACGGCGGGCGGGAGGCCGGCCGCGACCGACAGCACGGTCGCACCCGCGGCCCGGATCGCGGCGATCGAGACGCGGAGCACCTGCTGCAGTTCGGCGCCCGCGGTGGCGCGAAGGCCGACCTCGACCGGCCGGTAGCGCAGCAGGTTTCGCTCGATGCCGAGGTGCGAGACATCCCGAACCTGGCCGAACTCCCGATCCCACTCGATCGCGTCCGACAGAGCGGCACGGCGCAGCCAGTCGAAGCGCGGGTAGTCGAGCGACGGCTGGGACGCCTCGATGAGCGCGGTGATGCGCGAGTCGAGCCCGCGCAGGTGCAGGGTGCCCGACGCGGTGCCGGTCGATGCCCGCCAGCCGCCGAGGCCGACGAGGTGGTTCGGGCCGCCGGCTTTGGCGCCCGCGCCGACCGACGAGCGCTTCCAGCCGCCGAACGGCTGACGCTGCACGATCGCACCCGTCGTGCCGCGGTTCACGTAGAGGTTGCCGGCCTGCACGTGGTCGAGCCAGATGCCGAGCTCCTCGGGACTCTGCGTGTACAGGCCCGCGGTCAGCCCGTAGTCGACGGCGTTCTGCAGGGCGATCGCCTCGCCGAGGGTCGCGGCGTGCATGATGCCGAGCACGGGGCCGAAGAACTCCTCGCGATGGAACCGCGACCCCGGCGCCACACCGGTGCGGATGCCCGGCGACCACAGCCGCCCGGCCAGCTCGGGCACGGCGTCGAGCTCCAGCGGCTCGAGCAGCCAGCGCTGTCCCGGCTCGAGCTCGGTGAGCGCCCACTTCAGCTTGCCCTGCGGCATCTCGACGACGGGGCCGATCTCGGTGCGGGGGTCGGCGGGGGTGCCGACGCGCAGCGAGCGGGCGGCATCGACGATCTGCCGGGCGAAGCGCTCCGACCGGCCCACCGACCCGACGAGGATCGCGAGCGACGCCGCCGAGCACTTCTGACCGGCGTGCCCGAAGGCGCTCTTGACCAGATCGGATGCCGCCAGGTCGAGGTCCGCCGTCGCGGTGACGATCATCGCGTTCTTGCCGCTCGTCTCCGCGAGAAGGGGAAGGTCGGGACGCCACGAGCGGAACAGCGCCGCGGTCTCCCACGAGCCGGTGAGGATGACGCGGTCCACCGCGGGGTGGGTGATGAGGGCCTCGCCCAGCTCACCCTCGTCGATGTCGACGAGGGTGACGAGGCCGTCGGGGAGGCCGATGGTCGCCAGCGCCTCGACGATGACGGCAGCACAGCGCCGCGCCTGAGGGGCGGGCTTGAAGATGACGCCGGACCCGGCGGCGAGCGCGGCGAGCACGCCGCCCGCCGGGATCGCGAGCGGGAAGTTCCACGGCGGGGCGACGACGGTGAGACCGACCGGCTCGAACACCGCACCGGGCACGGCGTCGAGCTCACGGGCGGTGGCGGCGTAGTAGTTCGCGAAGTCGACCGCCTCGCTGACCTCCACGTCGGCCTCGGCGAACACCTTCCCGGTCTCGTCCGCGGCGACTTCGATGAGCTCGGCGCGACGGGCCTCGAGGGCGCGCGCGGCCTGCTGCAGTACGACCGCGCGGTCGGCGGCGGGCACCGAACCCCAGGCGATGCCCGCCTTCCGGGCGCGGGCGATCGCATCCTCGAGGCGTGCGCGGTCGTCGATCCGCGCGGCGCGCAGGGTCACGTCGCCGACGTGCGAGACGCCGATGCGCGCGAAGATCTGC
This sequence comes from Acrobeloides nanus, assembly GCA_900406225.1. Classification (NCBI taxonomy): domain Eukaryota; kingdom Metazoa; phylum Nematoda; class Chromadorea; order Rhabditida; family Cephalobidae; genus Acrobeloides; species Acrobeloides nanus. The sequence goes on from OZJO01010101.1 coordinate 7,464, forward strand.
CGCGCCCAGTCGCGGTTCTGCGGCAGCGCGGGGTCGGTGTCGGCCGCGTTACGGAACCCGGGGGCGCCGACCGCATGCTCGCCGCTCTCCTTGAGCGAGAACACCGCGGTCTCGACCAGGTCGGCTCCGCCGAAGCCGCGCACGTCCTCGGCGCCGTCGTGGGCGATGCCCAGCACCGCCTGGGTGAGACCGGCGGAGCCGAGCGGCGGAGCGGGTTCGCGAAGGATCGACGGGTCACCGGATGCGGGCGCGTCGCCGCGCTGCTGGGTGCGCGCGGCACCGGTGCGCAGCGAGGCATCCGACGACCTCTCGAGCGCGGCGAGGAACCTGTCGCGCTCGCGCACCCAGAGGCTCTCGTCGTCGGCGAGCTCGAACGCGGCGGAGAGGAAGTTCTCGCTCGACGCGTTCTCTTCGAGGCGGCGCACGAGGTAGCTGATGGCGACGTCGAACTCGTCGGGGCGCACGACCGGCACGTACAGCAGCACATGACCGACCTCGCGGGTGACCGCCTGCACCTGGCCCTGCGCCATGCCGAGCAGCATCTCGATCTCGATCGCGTCGCGCACGCCGCGTTCGCCGGCGAGCAGCCATGCGTAGGCGACGTCGAAGAGGTTGTGCCCGGCGACACCGAGGCGCACCGCGTCGGCGTGTGCGGGGGTGAGCGCCCAGTCGAGGCAGCGCAGGTAGTTCGCGTCGGTGTCGAGCTTCGTCTCGTAGGGCGCCTGCGGCCAACCGTGCAGCACGGCGTCGACCTTCTCCATGGCCAGGTTCGCGCCCTTCACGAGCCGCACCTTGATGCGCGCGCCACCCGCGGCGACCCGCTCTCCCGCCCACGCGGTCAGCTGCTGCAGCGCGGGCAGCGCGTCGGGCAGGTAGGCCTGCAGCACGATGCCCGCCTCGAGTCCGGCAAGACGTGGATCCTCGAGGATGCGGGTGAACACCGCGATCGTGAGGTCGAGGTCGCGGTACTCCTCCATGTCGAGGTTGATGAACGTGCCGTCGGTGGCGGCGCTGACGTAGAGGGGCAGGAGGCGTTCGACGACGAGGTCGACGGTCTCGTCGAATGCCCACATCGAGATGTGGCTGGCGATCGCGGAGACCTTCACCGACACATAGTCGACGTCGGGGCGGCGGATCAGCTCGTGGATGCCCTCGAGTCGCCGCAGCGCCTCGTGCTCGCCGAGCACGGCCTCACCGAGCAGGTTGAGGTTGAGGCGGGCGCCGTCGGCGCGGAGGGCCGCGAGGGCGGGGCCGAGCTTCTCGGCGCGCGCGTCGACGATGAGGTGGCCGACCATGTCGCGCAGCACGCGCCGCGCGATCGGCACGACGGCAGCGGGCGCCACGGGGGCGAGGGCGCCGCCCGTGCGCACCGCGCTGCGGAGGTACCAGGGCAGGAAGTCGGGCACCAGGGGGGCGATTCGCGACAGATGGGATGCCGCGGCCGCCAGGCTCTCGGGACGCATGACGCCGTCGACGAAGCCGATCGTGAAGGGCAGTCCGTTCGGGTCCCGCAGCACTCCGGCGAGGCGTTCCGCCGCCGGATCGACGTCGGCCGCCGCCGCTTCCCGCACCCACCGGTGCGCGAGCTCGACCGCCTGCCCGCTCAGTTCCGTCCCGACCGCATCCGTCATCTGCCGCACCACGCTTCCGTCCCTTCCACCCTGCCACTCGTGACCCGTGATCCCAGGGTGGCGGCACGCATCCTTCGAGAAAAGCGACTGTTTATGATCAATACACATCGGTCCTATCGAATGGATGCCATGTTCGAACTCCGGCGCCTGCGCATGCTGCACGAGTTCGCGTTGCGCGGCACCCTCGCCGCCGTGGCAGATGCGCTGTCGTACAGCCCGTCGACGATCTCGCAGCAGCTCGACCAGCTTGAGAAGGATGCCGCGGTGCCCCTGTTCGTCGCCGACGGCCGGCGCCTCCGCCTCACCGAGCACGGCGAGCTGCTCGCGGCGTACGCCGAACGAGCCCTCGACGAAGACGAACGCGTGCGCGGCGAACTGGAGGCGCTGCGTCCGGGCGCGGCGCCCGTGCGGGTGGCACTCATGCAGACGGCGGCCCTCGCCCTGCTGCCCGACGCCCTCGCGCTCCTCGCTGCGCGCGAGCCCGACCTGCGCCTCGAGGCGGCCGCCGTGCCGCCCGAGGAGGGCTTGTTCGAGCTGTCCGCCCGACGCTTCGACCTCGTCGTGGCCGAGCAGTACCCCGGTCACACCCGCGCCCACCGCGACGGGCTGACCCGTCGCATCCTCGGTCGCGACCCGATCCGTCTCGCCGTCCCGCGCGGCGACCGGGCACGGGGACTGCGCGACCTCGCCGACCGGCCGTGGGTGCTGGAGCCGGAGGGCACCGCCGCGCGGCAGTGGGCGGTGCAGCAGTGTCGGGCGGCGGGCTTCGAACCGGACGTGCGCTACGCCCTGCCCGACCTCACCGCCCATGTGGGACTCGTCGCCGCGGGCCGTGCGGTCGCCATGCTGCCCGACCTCGTCTGGGCCGGGGCGCGGCCTCCCGTACGCACGATCACCCTTCCCGACGCACCGACGCGCGAGGTGTTCGTCGCCACCCGCGCGGCCTCGGGGACGCGTCGGCGCGTGGGCGCCGTCGTCGATGCGCTCGCCGACGCCCTCACCGCGCGCACCTCCGCGGTCGCGGGCGGCGGGCGGGGCGGGGCATCCGCCTGATCAGCCCCAGACGCTCGGTGCGGGGGCCTTCGTCGGCGGCAGCGCCACGTCGAGCGCCCACTCGCTGAGCCACGCCTCGGGGGCGGGCACGGTCGCCGGGTCGATGCCCATGGCCTCGAACACCTCGGAGGTGGGCAGCACCCCGCCGGCTCGTCGCACGAAGCGGGAGCGCACGAACAGTCGGGCGTAGATCTCGCCGCGCACCACCGCGCGGTGCTCGAGATAGATCGCCTTGTCGTCGGCGGAGATCACCTTCGACTCGATGTCGAAGCGCTGCCACAGGTGCAGCGACTTACGGTGGGTGATCGTCGAGCTCGCCACGACCGGGTACCAGCCGCGAGCGCGCATGAGATCCCACAGACCCGAGCGCATGATGAGGTCGAAGCGGCCGAGGTCGAACAACGACAGGTACCGTCCGTTGTTCATGTGCCCCACGAGGTCGAGGTCGGTGGGGAGGGTCGTGAGCCGCACACGGCCCACGAACGAGGCGTCGGCGATGACGCCGTCACGACGCAGACGACGCCGAGCGACGAACAGCACGAGCAGGGTGCGCCAGATCACGTTCACGACCGTGGATCGTACTGATCGTGGATGTCAGCACGCATTCCGTTGTCGGATGCCTACAGGTTCGTGCGGCATGCACAGCCGATTTCGCGGCCCCGCCGCGGCCGGTTAGAGTCTGGCCATGAACGCCGATCTGCAGATCGATCTGATCGTCCGCCCCGTGCGCGACGTCGATGCCGAAGCCCTGGGACGCGTGCACGCCACCTGCTGGCACGAGACGTACGACCACCTCATCAGCAAAGCCGCTCTCGAGAAGGTCTCCCCCCGCCGCCTTGCCGAACTGTGGACCCACTGGGCCGCGCAGGGGCCCGAGTTCCGCATGAGCGCGGCCCTCGTCGACGGCGAGATCGTGGGCTTCGTCGGCTCCGGCCCGGCACGCGACCGCGACGCCCCTCGTGAGCGCGAGCTCTATTTCATCTACCTGCTGAGCGCATGGCAGGGAACCGGCATCGGCCAGCAGCTGTTCGACGCCGCCGTCGACGAGGGCGAGCCGCTCTACCTCTGGGTGGCCTCCGACAACCCCCGCGCGCACCGCTTCTACGAGCGCAACGGGTTCCACCTCGACGGTGACACCCACACGGAGCCCTTCCTCGGTGAGACGCTCACCGAGGTGCGCTTCGTGCGCTGACCCGACGTGCTGCAGATCTGGGCGCTGCCCGGGCTTCCCGAGATCGGTGCGGGCGACGACCTCGTCGCGCTCATCGGGGCGGCGGCATCCGATCAGCTGCGCGATGGGGACATCCTCGTCGTGACGTCGAAGATCGTGTCGAAGGCCGAGGGACGGTTCGTCCTCGCCGACGACCGCGAGGACGCCATCACCGCGGAGACGGTGCGCCTCGTCGCCAGCCGCACCGCCCCCAGCGGCCACACGACGCGCATCGTCGAGAATCGGCTGGGCATCGTCTCAGCCGCGGCCGGCGTCGACGCGTCGAACACCCCCGAGGGCACGGTGCTGCTGCTGCCGGTTGATCCGGATGCCTCGGCCCGCCGCCTCGCCGCGGGGCTGCGGGCCGCGCTCGGGGTCGAGGTGGGGGTGCTCGTCTCCGACACGCTCGGGCGCGCCTGGCGCGAGGGGCAGACGGACCATGCGATCGGCGCCGGTGGCGTGCAGGTGTTCGAGGATCTCCGCGGCGGCGTCGACGCCGAGGGCCGCCCGCTCGTCGTGACGCAGCCGTGCGTGGCCGACGAGCTGTGCGGCGCCGCCGACCTCGTCAAGGGCAAGGCCACGCGGCTTCCCGTCGCGGTCGTGCGCGGGCGCGCGGATCTCGTCGGTGCGCTCGACCGTCCGGGAGCGCGGTCGATCGTCCGGCCGCCGGAGCGGGACTTCTTCCGGCTGGGAGCGGACGAGGCCTACGCCGACGGATATGCCGCGGGCGCGGCATCCGTCATTTCCTGAGCGCGCTCAGCGCGAGCTGACCGACCCGAACAGCTTCGCGATCGGCGCCAGCACGAGGGGCCGCGCCGCGACCCACGCACCGACGATCACGAGCATCGAGACCGCGAAGATCGAGAAGCCGACCCAGTTGACCTCGTCGCTGCCCGCGTACATGTGGTTCAGGTTGCGCAGCGCCCCGGTCGCGAACACCAGCGTCACGTGCACGACGATGAACAGCACGAAGTAGATCATCACGGGGAAGTGCACCTTGCGGGCCCACTCGACCGGGTAGATCTTGTTCAGTCGCGTCGCGTTCTTCGGCCAGATGCCGCTCATGCGCACGCCCGTGATCGCCGCGAGGGGCGCGGCGAGGAACACGGTCGCGAAGTAGGTCAGCTGCTGGATCGAGTTGTAGTTGACCCAGCCGTCCTCGGTCGGCCAGTCGAGCGAGATGTACTTGAGCACCGCGGTGACGGCGTTCGGGAACACCTCCCAGCTGGTCGGCACGATGCGCAGCCACTGACCGGTGACGAACAGGAGCACGACGAACACGAGTCCGTTGACGAGCCACAGGATGTCCAGCGACTGGTGCAGCCACAGCGCGATGCTGATCTTCCGCTTCGGGTTCCAGCGCGGGCTCCAGAACGCCGGCGGCTTCTTCTGGTGCCGTACCTGCAGCCCCGAGCGGATGATCAGCACCATCAGGAACACGTTGAAGAAGTGCTGCCAGCCGACCCACGCGGGGAAGCCGACCGGTGCGCCCACCGGCAGGTGGTATTCGCCGGGGTAGGTGGCGACCCAGTCGCGCAGTGCGTCGAGGCTCAGCAGCCAGCGCACCGCGAACACGACCATCGCGCCCGCGAACAGCAGACCCACGACCGTGACGATCGCCGCGCCGACCCACTGACCGGCGGTGAACGGACCGATGCGACGCGGCTCCGGCTTCGGCGCGGGACGCTCGAACGCGTAGCGCCCCGGGAACACCGTGGGGGTGAAGGGCAGCGGACCGGCGGCGACGCGCGCGGCGATCGAGTCGGGGGCGGTGGGGGCTTCCGGGGCGAGGGCTGCGGGGGCGAGGGCCGCGGTGTGCGCGATCTCCGGAGAATCGACCGCCGCGGGGCCTGCGGACGACGCCACAGCCTCAATCTCCGGAGTTGCGGTCGGGTCGGATGCCGCGGCGACCGGTGCACCCGGGGCGAAGCCCGCGGGCGGCCACGGGTCTCCGCCGGCGACGCGCGGGAGTCCGCGGCGCAGAGGCACGTCGCTCGCAGCGGCGGCGCGGGTGGTGGCGGTGCTCGGGGATGCGGCGGTGTAACCGGTCGGCGCGACGGCGGCCACCGGCGCGGGAACCGTCACGTCACCGACCGAAGGCGGTGCCGCGACAGGGACCTCGGCGGCATCGGTCGTCGCCGCGGCGATCGGGGCCGCGCCCGCAGGAGGCCACGGCTCCCCGCCCGGCGTGCGCGGCAGGCCGCGGCGCAGGGCGCGAGCG
>OZJO01010108.1:0-18799 GCA_900406225.1 Acrobeloides nanus
TTGTGTAATTTGAATAGAATTCACTCCAGTTCATTCTGTAAATATGTTCAATATCATCATTAACTGAAGATCAGTGCAATTTATATTTGTCTAATTTTTTAAATGCACGGTATTGACTTAAAAAATTAAATTTATGATGGTTTGTTCACTTCACTTCTGTACATAGTTTATCAGTTCTAATAACTAAATATTACGGCAATTTAAATTTGTATAGTTTTCGTAGAAATAAGTGCGTTGTGATGAATCAAAATGTCAAATCTATGATGTCAATGTCCATTCTGTAAATAGCTGTTTCACTAACAAATTCAAAATCTGAGCAATTTATATTTATCTAATTTTTATAAAATTAAATGCGTCGTAATGATTCGAAAAATCAAACTTAGAATAGTCAATTTACACTTCATTAATACAATACTTTAGCTTCATTTTTTACCAATTCAAAAAGGACAATTTAGATTTATATAATTGTATAGAATTAGTGCAATAAGAATCGAAATATCAAACTTATGATTTCTTTATCTACTCTAATTCATTCTATAAATAGCTTCAACATCACTATTAACTGAAAATCAGTGCAATTTGGTCAATTTTCATTCCGATTTATTCTGTAAATAGCTGTCAGTTCGACATCTCCAAATTAAATCAATTTGTAAAATTTTCAAAGAATTATATTTTTATGAAATTAAATACGCGGTAGTAACTAGAAAAGTCAAACTTATGATGATTAAGTTCAACATTGTTTATTCTGTAAATTGCTCTAAATGACAAAAATCAGAAGTTTTATATTTGTCTAATTTTTATAAATCTTTTCTCTTCAAATAATATATCCGAAAATTGTTCAATTTTGTTATTTTTTCATTCATTATTTTTTTCCTGGTGATTTTAACATGCTTATCATTATTTTAAATATATTTTTGCAATACAATTTTCCTTGAGAAATACCAGTGTTTAGAAAGTGGTGTTAATAAAAAACGCATGTAAAAAGAAGTATTATTTTCGAACATAAAGTAAGAATTATGAAGGAAACAAGACTGTGCGAAATGACTATTATTCGATTATTAAAAGAAAAATAATTTGAGAAACACAAAAATCACAATCCAATATATTAACCAATTTTAAAAAAATTTCGTTTTATTTCCTATTTGATTTGTTTCCACTCCAGTTCATACTATAACTATCTTTTCACCAATAACTCAAAACCGGTGAAATTTATATTTGTCTAATTTTTCTACTATTACGCGCGGCAATGAATTGAATATCAAGCCTAGGATGATCAATGTCTTCGTCAGTTCATTCTGTAATTAGCTTGCCTGTTCAACACCAACTCAAATTCAGGGCAATTTATATTTGTAAAATTGTCATAGAATTACATTTATGAAAAGTGAAACGATTTCCATGCCAGTTTATCCTATAAATAGCTTGCCTAACAATTTAAAATCAAATTAATTTAGATTTGTATAATTTTCATAGAATTAAATGCGCTGTGAGGAATCGAAATGTCAAATCTATGATGTCAATCTCCACTCTAATTTATTCTGTAATAGCTGTTTCACTATCAACTCAAAATCTGAGTAATTCATATTTGTTTAATTTTTATAAAATGCTCGGTAGTACTCGAAAAGTTAAAAGTATAATATTCAATTTCCATTCAAATTCATTCTTACATAGCTTAATAATTCACCAATATCTCTAATTCAAATTAATCAATTTATATTTGTTTAATTATCATAGAATTAAATGCGTTGCAATGAATGTCAATCCTATGATGTTATTTTCCACTCCAGTTCTTTATGTAAATAGCTTCAATATCACCATTAACTTTAAATCAGAGCAATTTATATAAATTAAACGCGCAGCTGTAACTTGAAAAGTCATTCTTATGATGTAATTTGAGTTGTTTGTGACATAACAGCTAGTTACAGAATGAGTTGGATTGGAAATTAATCAATTTCCGCTTATGTTCATTATGTAAATAGCTGTTAGTTACCAACAAAATGAGGGCAAGTTAGATTTCCTATTTCATAGTGTTAATTGCACGGCAATAAATCGAAACGTCAAATCTATGTCAATGTCCATTCCAGTTCATTCTATCAATAGCTACAATATCACTCACTCAAAATCTGAGTAAATTAGATTTATCTAATTTCTTAGAATGAAATGCGCGGCAGTGACATGAAGTGCCAAATCTATGATGGTCAATGTCCACTCCAGTTCGTTCTGTAAATAGCTTCCCATAACATAAAATAGTACAATTTAGTTGCGCAAACGATCGAAATAATGCTAATCTTACTTCTATTCATTCATTTCTGAGGAAAAATCGTACATTCAGGGATCTAAATTCGTTTCTAGGTTAGACAAACGCTTTTGGTCTTTTTTACATGTTATGAACATTACATTTTGACCCCCTGATGGCCTGCAGGCCCTCAGGGTTCGGAAATTGAATTTCATTGACATATACCAAAAACGACCAGAAAATGTTTTTCTGATCCAGAAATAGTTTTTTAATTCGATTTAAAGTCGATACGAGCAAAATAAAGTTGAATATAGACAATAAAAATGTATTTTTTGGTAGTATTTAACATTAAATTCATTCTGACAAAGATTTTAACCTTATAGTTAGATATGATTTCTTGTTAGTATGCAGGAGTTGATGAAAAAATAAGGTACCCTTATGGTCCTGGACCACTTCTTATTTTGCCTGACCGAATTTTAAGAAGTTAATGTGAATGTGAAGATGTATTTTATAATAAGATGGCTTCTTAGAAGTGTATTTCTGCCCACTAATTCTTCTTACGACATCATCTCTGCGATGATTTGAAATCTCATAGCGACCGGGTAGCAATTTTTATTAAAAATTCCTTTTTCATTCTGTTCTTTGATCACTAGCATTTTATATAGATAAATATTTTTTGTACTAAAAAAACCACTTTTTTGTACTAAAAACTCACTTTTTTGTACTAATAACTCACTTTTTTGTACTAACTATTTTTTTCAAAAATTTTTTTCAGTTTCGTCACGATAAAATTCAGATTCTATCTTATAAAAGCCAAAATGCAAAAATATTGTAACAATACTAGAATAACAATTATACGAAGAAGACGACTTGCTACATTTTGAAAATGAACCATCATTAGAAAATGATATTTATTTTTCATGGATATGTTCCAAGTCGAAATCTCTGAAGAAACTCAAGTTTGTAGTGAAATAACTTATAGCCGTGCAAGAAGATATCTTCAATCCTTTTTGAAGCCTTATTTATATAAAGATTTGTAAATAATATATTGTTTTTTAAATTTACATTTTTATAAAAATTAATTATGATGTGAGAAAAAGTGTCATTTAATGCGACTTTTCACTATTTTTGGTCAAAAATCAACACTTCTATAAAAATACAGGTCACACTTTTTGAAAATTGTTCTTCACTGTTGAACGCTTTCCAGAAACCGTGTCTTATATTCTTAAGAAGTGTACTTCTTATCCATAAGAAGGCTACTTAAGAAATGTAATTATATAAAAAAATATAAATAAAGAATTACAAATAAGAATTCCCCTATGATTTTACACTAAAATTTTCAATTTTTTCACTATATAAGCCATTTTTCACCATAATTTTCACCAAGAATCGTAATTTTCTGAGCATGTTCAGCACAAAAACATGCTTGTTCAAAAAAAGATCGCAACTTTTCGCTCGCAGCTCTACTTTTTTGCTGAAAGTAAGGATTTCAAAAAATTGTTCACTAAGCGGAGCGTGGCGACCAAAACAAGATTTCCAAAAAAATTTTTGTTGTCCCCTCACAATTTCGGAGCTCCTAAGGCCCCAGGGGGACCATTATGATTTTGGACAAAATATTTTAAAATTTTCCAAAAATCATATGGAGAGACCTTTATGTTTGAACCACTTCTTAAGTGGTTTTAGGTCAGCGACACATCCTTTTGCCCATGTATGACAATGGCATATAATCTGTTAAGGGAGGGGGTTGTACCATTTCCATCGCATCTCCCCCTTTATAAAAAAATCGATATGTTTTGCCAAAAAAGTTCCATTTTTCCATAATTTTTGGCCCAATAAATTTTTCCTAAAATAAAAAAGAGTCCTATTTTTTTCACCACTAAAAATATTTTTTAGCACTAATATCGATTTTTTATAAATATGAGATTTTTTCATTTCCATTTATTATTTTTCAATAGTCCAATAAAGCCTAGGCCTAGAGCCAAATATTTTTAGTGCTGAAAAAAATATTTGCGAATAAAAAATAACCCCTAAAATGACTTTATTCGGGTAATTCGATGCGGAGAATAGATTGCGCGCATTCCCTAAGAGTGAAAATGCGTTCATATATTAATTCAGGATCAGCGTTTTGAAATCAAAAATCGGGCGGTCAAAAATTTATATCTAAAGCTCTCATACTCCGATTTTACGTGTACTTCTTGAATTTTTCAACCTGTCTAAAATATCATAGATAATTTTTTCGATCAAATTATAATTCCGGTCGATGTATTACAACACGGAGAACAGTTTTAGTTTGGTTTCGAAAAATCCGAGAAAAAATTTTCGACTCCTAGTACCATTTTTAAAAATGGGTCAAAAATAGAAATTTTTCGAAAGCACGCTAGTACTGTTCTCCATCTTGATATATATCGATTAGCATTAAAATTTGATCGAAAAAATTATCTGTGATGTTTTAGACAGGTTGGACAATTAAAAAAATACACGTTAAATCGGGTTATGTGAGCTTCGGACAAGGATTTGAATTTTTGGCTGCCCATTTTTGCTGTGAAATGACTTTCAAAAATTTTCCCATGCATTAATCACACTAAATAAATTTCAACTTGAAGCGCGCTCGGAACATTTAGGACGACCTTTTTCATGTTTAAGAAAGTGTCTCTTAAAAATTTTGATATTTGGCCATTATTAGAACTTTTGCCCCTTGTACATTTTTACCCATCCAAAATTTAGAAATGAACATGGAAGATGAAGTTAGAAAACTCTGCGACGAACTTGAAGACACTACTTCTCAAATCTCAAACTGAATTCACCAACAGTGTTTTTTTGTCCCAGGAACCATACATGGGCAAGGGGGGACTGTCTCCCCCCCCCCCACTTCTTATTGGCCGAAAAATATTGTAATACCATTTCTTATTTTGCCCAAAATCCTAAAAAACACATAAGGATCCCCCCTTATGTTTTTACCTAAAATTTGAATAAAGTTTATTTTTTGTTCTATATTTGGACCTACTTCTTAAATTTTTTACCAAAGACCGGTAACCGTTGTCCGGTAACCGTTGTCCAGTAACCGATGGTCGGTAACCAAAGACCGATAACTGTAACCAAACGCCTAGTGCCCCTTCTAGTGGTCAAAATAAAGAAATTCCTTTGGATTCGTGTTCCCCATGTTGAAAAACCAACAGATACAAAAAAATTTTTCGAGGTATTTTTGGGGGTATAGCTACAAAAATTTAAGTTCGAACTTTCAAAAAGTTCTTCAAATCGGTTGGATTTCTTTACTCAGGGGTTTTTGATATAAGGAAACCTTTTGACATGGAGAACACGAATCTGAAAGAATTTTTTTATTTTGACCACTAGAAGGTACCCCTAATAGTAGCCACAAAATTAATGTTTTAAGATGTGAAAAGGTATCACTTAAAGGATCAGTGGGAAAAAAGTTGCCATTTTTGTTGATATTAAGAAAATTCATGAAAAATGGAGCATTTTTTGTTTTTATGGCATGTTCTGAATCGTTGTAGTTTTCGAGATAATTGCGTTTGAAATTTTGAATTTGTATATTAGGTTGTTGCAAAAGTTCGCACCCACCAAGTTAAAGTTTTTTATTAATAAAATAAAATAAAGGCAAAATATAATCGACTCAATTGGGACTCGATCCCGAGAACGTTAGAGTCAATTCGAGGAGCACTACCACTAAGCCAAGCTCAAATAAAAATGATTGCCTTAATTTTATTTTATTAATAAAAAACTTTAACTTAGTGGGTGCGAACTTTTGCAACAACCTAATACATGTTTTCGTTGTAATATATAAACTTTTTTGAATTTTTTGCGGAAAAGTCGATTTTTGCATCAATTTTTTCAATTTTCATAAAATGAACAGTGTAGCAATTTTTATAGCTAAATGAGACGAACAAAATGACACCAAAATTATCCAATTTGAAAACTGGTTTGAGTTATTAAACAAAAACATGAATCCGAATTTTCGTTTCAATAACCCAAAACATTTTTAAATTGGATAATTTTGGTGTCATTTTGTTTGCCTCATTTAGCTATAAAAAATTGCTACAATGTTCATTTTATGAAAATTGAAAAAATCGATGCAAAAATCGATTTTTCCGCAAAAAATTCAAAAAAGTTTGTGTATTACAGCGAAGAGCTTGTAACAAATTCACAATTTCAAACGCAATTATCTCTTGTGGCATTGTTATATTTTTGTTTTTTGTACGGATAAACTTCTCTTACAAATAAAGTTCGAGAGCTATTGTAGATCAGGGGGGTCATCCCAGGGTCAAAAATCGAAAAAAAATATTTCTAAAAATTTTTTTAAATGACATATTTAGGGGTAATTTTATGCGAAAAATCGATTGCGCGCATTCCTGAAGCGTGGAAATCTTTGTTTGACCTTTAAAATTTGAAAAATACTTATTTTTACTCATATTTTCACATTTACTTAATTTTTTCGAATTTTTTGCTGATTTTTAAGAGTCAAACAAAGGTTTTTACGCTTTGATAATGCGCGCAATCGATTTGTCGCATAAAATTACCCCTAAATATGTCATTGTTTAAAAATTTTAGAAAAATTTTTTCGATTTTTGTCCCTGGGGTGACCCCCCTTGGTTCACAATAGCTCTAAAGTTCGTTTATTATACAATTGTTAGGTATATCATTTTATATCAATACATTTTTAAATGCATATTACACGGGGATGATAAGTATCCTTATTAATCAGATTTGTTCTTATTTTGAGAGGCTAAATCTTTTTTTTTTACAAATTTTATTAGAAAATCTTATTTTTTTACGAGAAAAATCTTATTTTTTTCACTGATCCTATTAGAAAATCTTATGTTTGACCTATTTTTGTAAAAAATGTCCTTATTTTCATCCTTCCTAACTTATCATCCCTGATATTACATTTGTTGAACAATAGGACAACGAGGATCTAAATATTCGAAATAAGTAGAGACGCTTCTTTCAGCATTACCATTAGCGTAACTTGAAATGGACGCTTTTTGACCATCGGTTGATACCTTGACAATACATTTTGTGGGCGAAGAATCTTTGGAATCATTTTTGGAATCACCGGTAGCGAAGTATTGGCATAGAGTGTGGCGAAATGGCGCCGAGAACTTGTAATAGATCACGAAGTTGAAGCTTGAGTTGAAGACAACCAAAAGATTCGATATATCCACCACATAATTCATCTTCCACCCGAGTATTTCTTGGAGTCTGTTTTCGAAGATGTTTAATATCAATGCTACCATATTACATTTGATGAACAATAGGACTACGAGGATCTAAATATTAGAAATAAGTACCGGGAGTCGAGCGACTTCGGCGCTCGCGAATTCTCCGATGGTGACTCCGGGCAGTATAAAAATTTGGAGCTACTACACAATAGGGGGCCATCGACGTGAAAAATTTTTTCTGGAAATAATCAAAATATGTTGAGTTTTTCTATCGATTACGCACATTGCCGAAACGTGAAATGGTCTGTGTATTGAAACGAAAACCCTGAATTTGAATTCTTGAAGGAATTTTCTTGTTTGAAGTTTTTTCTTGTTCGAATAGTTCTTTCAGAAAATCAGTAACAGACTGAGAAAATCTCTTACAAACTTTCCAACTCGATTAATTATGCGAATTTCAAAATCTGGGAACCCTGATATATTGGGTCGTTCGGAAAATAACTGGCTTTTGCAAATTCAATTGTATCGTCATAAAAATGACTCCTCTGGGGTTTTCTATGCGGGAAATCGATTGATAAAATGGTCTGTGTATTGAAACGAAAACCTGAATTTGAATTCCTGAAGGAATCTTTGAAAAATTCCATCGCCAATCGATAGAGCGCATCGAAAAAACTGTAGTATCCCAATTTTCGTGTAAAACCAATTCTTCTTTTTTGAGGAAATTTCGTTCAAAGTTTGATAAAAAATTATCGAAATTTGCATAAATTGACCGAAATTCAGGTTTTCGTTTCAATACACAGACCATTTCATAATTTTGGCGGGACTTGAACAATCCTTACCAATGCCATATTATCCCCATTGGACGAGCCATTTTTAGACTTAAGTAATGAGGCACCAATTATAAACACATTCAATATTACAAGAAAAACCAATGGACCAATGGCCAAAAATATCGAATACATGTATTTGTAATAGATTTGTTGATATCTAAAAGCTGATGGAAGCTTAAAATTTATACAGGGATTCCACTTACGTTGGCTCAAACCTCAATGGAGTCGGACAGACTTCCAGAGAACGACTCAGGAATTGAGCATGCCAACATTCTAATACGACAGCTTCGAAAAAGTGTGGCACATTGTACAGAACTGAAAAGATTAGCACCGACAATATGGTAATCTTTGCTATCGAAATTTTTGAGCAGAAACGGTGAAAACGCTCGGGAAGGCACACCTAAAAACATTGAGTTTATATTTAGGAATCCTTAAATATTAAACGTGCTAATTCTGTCTGTTATCTCTGTCACCTTAAATCCAATTCCGTCACGGCCTATACCAATCGATAGGGCTCGATGAGAGAAGAAAAATGACACCAAAATATCGGAGGAAATCGGAGGTCTCGGAGACGCTTGGAGGCGCTCGGAGGTACTTGGAGGAATGCGGAGACGCTCAGATGCGCTCAGAGGCGCTCAGAGGCACTCGGAAGTCTTGGAGACGCTCGGAGGCGCTCAGAGGCACTCGGAAGAGCTCGAAGGCACTCAGTGGTCTCGGAGGCGCTCGGAGTAACTCGAAGGAGCTCGGGGAAACTCAGAGGAGCTCGGAGGCGATCAGAGGCACTTGGAAGAGTTCGGAGATCACGAAGGCGCTCGGAGGAACTTGGAGGGGCTCGGAAGAGCTTGGAAGCACTCGGAGGCGCTCAGAGGCATTCGGAGGAACTCGAAGCCACTCAGTGGTTTTGGAGGCGCTCGGAGGAGCTCAGAGGCACTCGGAGGCGCTCGGAGTAACTGGAAGAGCTCGGAGGCGCTCAGAAGAGTTCAGAGGCACTCGGAGGCGATAGGAGGCGTTCCAAGGCACTAAGAGGCACTCGAAGGAACTAGGAGGCACTCGGAGGCGCTAGAAAGCATTCAGAGACACTCAGATGCGCTCGGAAGAGCTCGGAAGCACTCCGAGGTGCTCAGATGCACTCAGCGGTCTCGGAGGCGCTCGGAGTAACTCGAAGGAGCTCGGAGACGCTCGGAGTGGGAAATAAAGAACTGGCATGATCATTTTAATACACTACCTGTACGAAGCAATCTAATGCAGCAGAAAGAGTAAAATACACGGAACTAGTTTGAGCGATCATTCCGGCCGGATAAACAACCGGCGCGAATATACCATATATTATTGACAGCCTCAGCGAGTACCTTCGAATACTGTCAATAAAAAAGACGAATATGGCTGTACAAATGACGGCGTTATCACTGCATCCAAGTGCACATAGATAGGAATTTGTTGAAGAACGCATCGCTAAAAAAGAAAAAAATATGTAAATTTTGATTTTAAAAATTTCTAACGTTTCTCTAAGGGACCAGACCGGTAAGAAACAAGTTGTCATTTTTGTGTATATTCGAAACGTGAAAAATTTTTTCTGGAAATGACCCCTCTAGGGATAAAAACATGGGAATCTGAATTTGACATTTTCAAAGCGAAAAAACACTTTCTTGATCCAGGGAAGGCCTATATATTGGAGCGAAAAGTCGCAAAAATCGCATTTTTGCGACTTTTCGCTTCAATATACAGGTCTTCTCTGGATTAAGAAAGTGATTTTTCGCTTTGAAAATGTCAAATTCGGATTCCCATGTTTTTATCCCTAGAGGGGTCATTTTCAGAAAAAATTGAAAATTTTTTCACGTGGGTGGCCCCCTACTTGTGTAGTAGCTCAAAAATTTGTATCAAAATTACTCACCTCGTCGACTATAGACAAACGCTGAGATTGCATTGCCGAATAACCCGCATAACGAAATGAAAGGCAATAGAATTCCAATTACCAGTAAATTGAAAACCATGTAAGTGGGTTCCGAGGTAAAGCTAGTGCAGAGTCCGCAGTTGGGGAGACACTGGGTAAAGTTGGGCCAATTTATAATAGCGTGTTGTGCCAAGTATGCGACCCGATCGAGATTCTCGGTCGCATTGCACTGTTCGGGGAGAATAGTGGGCTGCAGTTCGTAGAATTCTTCGTCACTCATTGATTCGGCTGATCGTCATTGACCTAAAACATTTAATCACGTTTTAGTGCCAAAAATCACTTCTGGGGTCTATTGTTGTACTCGATTAGTGACAAGTGAAAAGAAAAAATGAGTGAAAAAGTTGACAAGTGGGCACTTAATAAGTGACAAATGGACCCTTTTTTTGACAAGTGATAAGTGACAAGCAGGGTTGGGATTTCTCTGGATTGATCCAGATTTCCCCGGAAGAATTCTGTAGAAATCTGGGGCAATTAGGAGAAATCTTTTTCCTCAGAATTACTTGGTTTGAAAAGACATTTCTCCATTTTCAAGCCTTGGTGGTGTAGTGACAAAACAGCGGTTTCGTGGCCATAAGGTCGCAGGTTCGAATCCAGAAGCCAAATTGGCTCCAAGAGGGATTCGAACCCGTAACCTTGTGGCCACGAAGCCGCTGCTTTGTCACTGCACCACCGAGGCTTGAAAATGGAGAAACGTCTTTTCAAACCAAGTAATTCTGGAGAAAAAGAATTCCCCGGGGAAATCTGGATTTATCCAATTTTCTCGGATCTGGATAATTCTATTTCCCAACTCTGGTGACAAGTGCCAAACTGTATTTTGAGAATCCAATTAAAACAAAGTATGAGACAAATGAACGTTACACTTCGTGATATAATTTTGGATACGTATTGTTGACAGCTAGAAGGATTTACTGAGCTTAAAACCATGCCATTTATAGTCGAAGCAGTAACTACTTATTTTTATGAACATCCTATCGAAAACCAAGTTTGACACTTATCACTTGTCAAAAAAAGAGATTAGCTTAATCACTTTTTGGCAAGTGACAAGTGTCAAACTTGTCAACTTTTTTGTGCATTTGTCACTTATCAAGTGCCCACTTGTCAACTTTTTCATTCATTTTTGCTCACTTGTCATTAATCACTTGACACTTGTCACTAATCAAGTACAACAATCGACCCCAGGAAGTGGCTTGTGAGACCTCCCACAAAACCACACAACACACAAACTCATAAAACCGTAGAGCATTTCATAACAGCTTTTAAGCATAAATTGGAGCTCATAAACTTTAAGAGCAGCAATTGATTTTTATTGACGTAAAAAATGATTCCAATTAAAAATTTTGAAATAGAAACACAAAAGTTGAACTAATTTATGAAAGAAGAATTTTTTAGACAAGCTCGAAAATTTAAAATTAAAAAAACAATGGGTATATAAATTTTTATGCCTATTTTTCTTAAAAGTGAAAACCTGTCCGTTTTATGACATGTAAAGCCCTAACCAGAGACTAAAGTAAGACAAGAAGACTTGTTTTGTCCTGCTTTTGTCTGAATAAGAGCAAGAAGCAAGATAAGACGAAATTTTGAGTAAGGAAAAAGTAGGGTCGCGAACTGTCCGATCGCTTTTCAAAAATTCCCCTCACTATATTGTAGAGGACCCCCAACTTCATGTCAAAAATGAAGGAATTATCCAATAAGATTAAATTGCCTGATTCAATCAAAGTTTGGTTATTGAAACGAAATTGATCAGTCAATAGGAAATTCAAAATTTAAAGATTTTCGTAAAAAGTGATTTTCTACAAAGTTGTTTCTGAGATCATGGGGAACAACTTTCTATAACATCACTTTTTACGAAAACCTTTAAGACATTTTTTGGGCAAGAAAGATGAAGACAATATGAAAATTAGAACAAGAGCAAGATAAAAGTAAGACAAAGACAAGTTGAAAAAAGCCCTCGTCAAAAAATGACATGGACATCCTGCATATGGGAAAAGAGGTGGGATTAACTCTTTATATTCTGTGGATATAAGCCGTTAATCGTCTACTTATTACGAACAGAAAAAAATTTTTAAACAAAGCTACCGGGAAAAAATGTTACGCATTTTAACGAGTTCAAGTTAAACATACAAGGTGAGCCAAAAAAGAGACCGTTGCGTTTTTTGGCGAAAAAATTTCAAAAATTTTTTTTTCAAAAATCATTTTTATAAGGGGTATATCGACCCCTCGGCATAACCCTCCTACCCTGCCCTGTCGTCACGACACCCCGTAGCCCACTGGGGGACCGAGCGCTACGCGCCCGGAGGGGAAAAGAAGTTGTATTTATTATCCGTATTACTCGAGCTCGGCTGCCACCGAATACAGTTTGACCTCGCTCCGAGTGTTTGTGTTTCCAATTTTTTTGGCAGGGGCAAAAACATTCGGTTTCGCTTGGGAATCGAACCTGCAATAATTTATATAAGCCGAGAGTCTTAGCCACTCGGCCATGAGGGTAAGATAAAATTGCATTTTCATCTTACGTTAAAACATGATATGGGGCTAAAAAATTTATTTTTTTATATATTTTTTTGTCAAGGGCAAAATCTTTTGGATCCTCCTGGGAATCGAACTTGAGAGCAATTTCTACGAGCCGAAAGCCTTCGTCATTCGGCCATGTGGGCTTCTTAATCGAAATTCTTAAATTTCCACTATAAAACTTACGTAAAACATGATATGGGGCTAAAAAATTTTCCTTGAAGGGTACCCCCATGATTTCGGTGTTGTTTTTCTTCTTTCACCGAGCCCTATCGATTGGTATAGGCCGTGACGTAATTGGATTTCAGGTGACGGATATAACACAACCTGACAGACACACATAGCGCGTTTAATGTTTTAAGATTTTCATGCAAGAAAATACCCAATCGATCTCTCGCATGTAACCCGAGAAAGCGTGCAATAGATTTCTCACATGAAAATACCCCTTATAGGTGATTTTTGAAAAAAATTTTGAAAATTTCTCACCAAAAAAATGCAAAAAAGTACGGTTTTTTGGCTCACTCTGTAGTAAAAATACGAACGAAACTTTTCACTAACTATAAAACACTTTTCCTATACTGCAAAAAAGTGTGAAGAAAACAGGAAACCCCAGCAATTATATGTAGATTTGATTTGGTTAGCTAGCCAGCCACGTCTACGTTCTATCCTAAAGTTGTTACGCCTTCAAATCTTTCCTTAAATATATTTCGTTGCTGATCATGACAGGCTGCAAAACTCGGACACGGAAGGAACGGATATTTGACAAATTGAAAGGGTTTATGTTGCACTAAGGCGAAAAAATGCATGCGTCACAACATAATTTAAAAAATCAGAAAACAGCTTAAAGGACCAATGTTCTTTTGGTTGGTACCATTTGATAGAGCACAAAGTTTGAAACATTTTTTGCTTTTACGGCACTACTTGAAAACCTAACCGTAAAAAGTTATGAGCGAAACAAAATTGCGAAAAAAATTTTCAAACAAATTTGTACATTGAAACGAAGAGCTTGTTGATCAATCAGATTGTTTATTGAAACGATTTAATCAATCATTATAAAATTCAAAATCCTTGAATGTTTGGGAAAAATAAATACAGCATTTTTATAACTCGCCGAGACCGAATCAAATGTCACAAAATTACGTGAAAAACTTTCTTAAATGAAAAAGCTTTTTTCTTCTTAGAAAACAACTCGAAGCAATCCATCTTTTAAGTTTCAAATTTCTTGACGATTTTCGTCAAAGGAACACTAGAGCAGAGGAAAAAGCCCATAAAAATGAAACTTTAAATGGGACGAATAACACATCCTTTTGTTGAACTTGTGGATTTTTATTTTATTGCACAAAAAAGACAAAACTTAAACATTGAACCGAGAGAGTCTCGACGGGGAAGCCTTCGGTCGGCCCAGAAGCACATATGGTTTTTTATTGAAGAATGGCTCGGCTCATCAAGTGTTTATATAAAAGTTCTCTAAAATGATCATAGTCGCAAATTGAAGAGAAAAAAAGAATAGACAGATGCGCCAAATTTGTCAATAACGGATTGTCTCATACTCTAGAGAAAATTTTATCTGCATATTAACACTCGGATATTTCAGAAAAAATTTTGAGTCTTTCAATCATACATTAGGGGGGGGACTGTCCCCCCCCTCGTGTAGCTAGCATCGAGCCAAAAATTAAGATTCATATAGCCTCGGAGTTCCAAGTCTCAAAGCTATATAGCCGAGCCAAAAAATTAGATGGCGACTTTTTTTTGGTCGACAACATATAGCTCCGAGGTAGCTGTCCCCCCCTTGTTCATGTATGCTTTCAATACAGTTTTGCATGCTGATTACGAATATTAAAAAGTTTTTGAAAAAAAGTCACGGCTGAGAGGTCTTTTTTCACAATTTCACATCTTGTAGTAAAATTTTTAAATCAGGGTTTTCGTGTCAATACACCCTGATTTGAAAAATTTACTACAACATGGAATTTTGTGTGTACTTCGTTAAGAGGTTTTTGAAAAAATAACTTTACCAACACGTGTTTCTCACATATGCAAAAATTTTTAACGAATTTGGACACAAGAAAGCGGATATGGGGGTTGAACCTACGATATCAACGTTGGCCCAACGTTGCTTAACTTGCCAGATCGGACAGATGCTAACTTCGAACTTTGAATTTTGAGTCCAGCTTTTTTATAGTTGGGGCTGAAACGGACTATAGTCAAGACTCAGCTAGATAGGAAATCAAATAATTTTTGCTTCCGCATAAAGTTTCATCTCTTATTCAAACATCACATTCTCTCTAAACTACGTCCATCGAAAATCTTTGATTTATTTATCAGCCAAAAAGAGCCTGAGAAATTCAAAAAGTCCATAAATTTATTCCCAGATTAAAATTTTCTAAACAACCGTCCTCCTCAACTGCCTTGGGCTAAATCTTAAACTTTTATTTTGAGGGATTATTTTCTGAATTCTGAAGAATTGGGAGTCAAAAAAACACTTCAAAAACGACAAGAATGAATGAAACAAAAATATTAGAAAATGGAGAATATTTACAAGAAACGACTCTCTTGGGATCAACTTATCAACTGGATGAATCTGGCAATTATTTCCTGAATTATCAGGAAAAAATGCGAATAAAACCTCGCATGATTAGTATGAGAAAGGAAGAAAGCGTTAATCTATAAATTGCTACAATGTTTATTTTATGAAAATAATATTAAATGGGAAACGTCTGTTTGTGTCACCGAATTTTGTAACCTTAGATTTTTGGAAAGAGCTCGGTGAGAGAAGAAAAACGACACCAAAATCATGAGAATACTCCCTCTGAAAAAAATTAAAAACTCAATTTTTCATTTTTATCTTTTCAATTTAGGTATTTGGTCAGAAATGAAAATCCGTTGCCTTCATGGCGCAGTTGGTAAAACGTTAGTTTTGCAGTCGAAAAGGCGCAGTTTCGATCCCGTCTCCGCCTAAATATTTTTTTCAATGTTCTTTTTTTGAAAAAAAACGAAAAATTGGATAGAAATTGAAAAAAATTCGAAAGAAATCGAAAAAATTGAAAAAGTTGAATCGAAAAACGCAAAAAAATTTTGGGACGATCCCTTGAACGCCGAAGGCACTCGGTCTCCCGGTTCTGAAAATTTAAAAAATCGATTTTTCCCTCGAAAAATTCAAAAAAGTTTGTGTATTACAACGAAAACATGTACACAAATTCAAAATTTCAAACGGGATCAACTTATCAACTGGATGAATCTGGCAATTATTTCCTGAATTATTAGGAAAAAATGCGAATAAAACCTCGTGTGATTAGTATAAGAAAAGGAAGAAAGCGTTAATTTTTCAATTTATGAGATACTTTCAAAAGCAGGTGGCAAGTTTTCGTGGCTCTAGGATTTTTCGAAAACGGACGTTTCGAGACGAAAAATAATTCTAAAAACTAGATCTTTTGGTACTAAAGCGAAATCGGTTTTTTAGCTGAAATTTGTTCACAAGCTAAAAAACTGATTTCGCATTTTTCGCGAAGTTCGCTCGGTGGAAAAAAATCATAAAGAGTGACACTTTTTTGAATCACCCTGTACATTTTTGTGTCAACTCTTTGCGATACCTAACAGGAAGTTCTTAAAAATAGAAAACAATGGGCATGAAGCCCACGTAGTTTCTTTGTCACAAAAGCTATCCGAACAAAAACAAGTCTCTTCTATGGTTTTAAGCTAGAGACCGGAAAATCGGGGAATATCCCCGGTTATCCCTGGTCTGAGATTTTTCGTACACCCCTAAAGGAAAGTGATGTTCTACAAAGTTGCACCTCTTGTCAAAAATCGAAAAATTCGGTTTTTTTGTCACCGAGGCTTTCGCATTTTTGCGACTTTTCGCTTCAATACACAGGCCTTCCCTGAATCAGGGAAGCATTTTTCGCTTCGAAAATGTCAAATTTGAATCATAGGTCGGCAAGGGGGGGGGGAAGCCTCCCCCTGGTCCACTACGCACGAGCCCAAAATTGAAGGGGATCACGCATGGACCCCGCCGATCATATGAGGTGATGCATAAAAATTGAGTGTCAGAAAACTACCTCAAGCTAAAAAAAGGTCGTTTTTTTGGTGGAGGTGGTGGGGGACCACTTCATCGGGGGTCCCTTCCCTCCTCCACCTTGCCGACCTATGATTCGAATTCCCCGAATGTTTTTATCCCTGAAATTTTGGGTTGAAATGACCCTCGTCGATGTATAGTGGGGTGAAAAGATCGATTTCAAGACCGAGGAAAAACGTGATTTTTCCAAAAAAGCACGTTTTTCTTGAAATCGATTCTCATCGTTATACATCGACGGTCATTTCAACCAAAAATCATAGTTTTCAAGAGGTGTAACTTTGTATAACATCACTTTCCTTGAAAAAATTGTTTAGGGAGTCTACAAAAAAATCCCCGACCGGGGATATTCCCGGTTTTCCGGTCTCTAGTTTTAATTACAGGGTATATCGAAAAAACCAGGAATTTTGACCATTTTTTCATGTTGTTTCGATCCGAAATTTTTTGTCAAAAACCCTAAAAATGACCCATATAGGGGTCGATTCTCCGCATAACATTGCCCCTATATGGGTCATTTTTAGAACTTTTGAAGAAAAAATTTCGGGTCGAAAAAACATGAAAAAATCGTCCAAATTCCATTTTTTTATATACCCTGTATTGTAAACAGAAGAATGGTAATCTCTGGTTAGAATCAGTTGAGGGCCACCAACATTGTTGAAATGCGTCATTGAGTGAAAGGAAGACGTAATTAACGCCTTAACGGACTTCCCGATTTTGCCGGAAACTCTGGGGCAAAAAAAGTGTGAAAACTTCTCAACTCAACGACTTTACTCGTCATTAAAGACCGCCAATCGGCCAGCCTTGTCCCCCCAAAATTGAAGGCATTGGTCGCGTGCCGATGAGCAGAGACAATTGTAAACTGATTGGCGAAGAAGCCAAAAAAGAGAAGAAGTTGAAGATTTGTTTTAAACAAAACTTCCATTGGCCCCAAGAATGGATATAGGTCTCCAAACATAGAAAATAAAAATAGATTTGAAAGAGATAAATCAGAAAACTAGTCGACTGGTTATTTATGATGGAAGAGCTCTCCCCCCAAACAACAAAGTTTCAAACAACTCTCGAACCCTTGAGAGTTGGGCAAAGTTTTGGATAAAGTGACTTATGGCCCGGTCAGAGACACACGTCGTCTCCTTCATCGGAAGGGTGGATGACTAATTAGCTAAGCGCGAAGATATGTCATGATTTGTGTGATAAAGATAAATGTTTTGATGGGCAAGAAATCATGACAAATCGGGGCGCAGTTGATGGTGATGGCAATCTATTCAAAACTTGCATAAAAAAGCAAATTTGGACTTTGGACTAGAGATTAGTCAAAATCAAAATTTGGGAGCTACTACACAATAGGGGGGGGGGGTCACCCAAGTGAAAATTTTTCTGGAAATGACCCCTCTAAGGGTAAAAACATGCGCGAAATCCGAATTTGACATTTTTGAAGCGAAAAAACGTTTTCCTGATTCAGGGAAAGAAGTATTAGACTCGAATCAGAGCTTCATAGTTCAGGGAAAGAAGTATTGAAGAGAAAAGTCACTTCTGCATAACTCTCAAAAGAAATAACTCAAAGTAGTCAGCGCCATTTTACGCGATCGACCAAAAATCAGGATTAGTTAATACTAAACCTGATTTTTCCGCCATACGACCACGCAGGGATGCATAAAAAACTTGAACTTTCATTTAAAATTTTTTTTTCAAAACTGGACTGGTCCTTTAAATCCCACTGGTCTCTCCCTGAAGGGAAAGTGAAAACTGGCGACGGGCTTTCTACTAACTGTTAACCTCACAAGTCGAAAATTTCGAAACAAGTCAATATACCTAGCAACGATGACTCGATCATTAAAAGATCATCTATTTAAAACATAAGTGGTTGAAGAGAAATTCTTTCATGCGGCTATAAATCATCACAAGATCTGAGAGGCGATCAGCTCATCCGAGCTTCACAGTGATTAATTGTCTAATCTGACAAGGGACCCTCACAGCTTGTGAATTTTCAAATTCAAGATTTTTTCTTAAATTTTCTTAAAAACGACTCCTTATGATACAAAA
>OZJO01010109.1:0-14368 GCA_900406225.1 Acrobeloides nanus
AGCACCAAAAGATGTTAGACAATAAAGAAATTCTTGTCAAAAATGCTTTGACAAGAATTTCTTTATTGTCTAACATCTTTTTAGAACTTATCAAAGACAATAAAGTTCGCTATATTTCACTAGAATCCGCTATATTCTGCTAGAATTAGCTAGATTCTGCTGGAATCCGCTCAGCGGATTCTATAACATTCTAGTAAATTAACATCCCTGAGTGGGTAGTTCCACCTATAGGTAGTACCAGTTTTTTGGGGCAATTGTCTTCCGGGAGATAATTGTTGATTCGCCCACCCAAGATTGTGCTGGGAGGTGGGTGTTCCATCCATTTCGGACCTGGATTAAAGTGATTCATCTTTTTAGAGCCTATTAATAAACCGAATACCATTAAGTGGAGCTTTTATGGACTTTTACCTTGGAAATTCCACTTTGCTACACGTTTGGGAAAATTTTAGCTATACCTTGAATGGATTTATGACATCAATTGACTTAATTGGACACACAACAATTGCTTTTAATCGTTTTACTACAATGTTTTTAAGTCAACACTATAATTATGTAAGCTCCTGTAAAAAAGGCAACTTTTTTCGACGGGACTGATTCTTTAAAAGTTGACCCGAAAATCCGGGTCGATTTGGCCCGAACTTTCAGATCCGACCCGAGCCCTAACTGACCCGGCTAAAACTCGATCCAACCCGAGCCCTAACTGACCCGGATTTTCATGACCCGCCCTGACCATAGGTAGACAAACAGGGGGAGAGAGGGGGTCTGGTGCTGGGTTGGGCCCCTAAAATTTTCAAAACTTTGCCTTAGTCCCCCTTATATTTTTTTTGAAAATTTTGGCCAAAAAAAGGAACTAACCCGGCTGCTCCGATGCCGGGTTGGTTCTATTTTTGGCCTTTTGGCCGAATTGGTTAGGGGGACCCTCCCCCCTTTGACCATGTGTGGCCCTGACCCGATCCGGCTAAAAGCTTCAACTCGAATCGGATTCGTCACACTAATTTTCAACATAAAAATTAAATTGTGTTTCAGCTCTGGAGCGGACGCAGGCTTTTCTTGTTCATCATATCGATACTTTTGCTTTCCTTATTATCCGTTAGTTACCGAATTTACGGACCGTTTCAATATATTCTGACAGCTAATGGTATTGTCACAATGTATGATAGTCAAACTATAAAACAGGTTGTAATATTAACATTTATGCAGTGGAAGAATATTTTTAGATTTTTCCAATTGAGAGAACGATTTTCACTATAGTCACTTCGGCAATCACATTAATCTTTGAAGCGGCAACAGCCGTAAAATATCGGTTAGTTTGGAAGAAACTGAACCCTAACACCAAAGTCCGAAATAAAAAAGATTTGCAACTATTTAGTAAGTATGTTATAGTTTATTTTGGGTGCCGACATGTTTTCCTAGTGGATTATGAAGGATAATCCAAAAAACCGAATTTTTTTTTTGCGATTTGGGATGGGATTGGGATATTGCCCATGTGGTTGACGCAAGGGCGGGAATGGGGCCTATGCCCAATGAGAGCTTCATATGTCAATGTTTCATTCGCAAGTTGTATTTCGGCAATTACATTCAATCATAGTTTACCAGTAGGGGGATACACCGGACCTTCAGGATGGATGGATGGCCTTTCAGGGGGGTACATGATAAAATTTTCAAAAATTTATATGATGAATGAATTGGAAGGGGGGAGGGTACACGAACCCTCATGATGGATGGATGAATGACTATAAAGGCGGAAGGTTTGAGGATGAGTAGTGAGGGGGTACTGTACCCCCCCCCCTTGGTATGCATTCAATATAGATTGTGCTTTCGTTTAAAATGTGTTACAAATTGTGGTTTGTATGTAGTGACTTGGATATTAGTACGAAATCTTGGATAATTGTAGAAATTTCGGAAACGAGAATTTGATCTCCAGCACTTAATAAACCCTGAATCTTTAAATGGCTACCCTTTGGGCTTCCGTGGGCAGTGACGGAGTCAGGGGAAGACACGGGACCATGGTCCCAAAACCGAAATTTTCATAAGAAAATGGCATTTTTAGCCAAAATTCGAAAATTTTCTTAAGAAAAATAAGGTTTTTACCTAGGTGGACACCAAAACGAAATCCTGGCTCCGCTAATCCGGTAGGCGTGAGTCCTGCCAGGATACCAGGGTGGCCTAGGACCCTAAGAAATGAAGTCTATTGCAGCTATAACTGATTTTAGCTGCACTGAAGGGCCAGGCTGGACCCGAGGACCAGGCATGCCCCAGGGATCCAGGTTCCTGAGACGAAGAGGCCGGGACCATGGGCTCAGGGCACCAATAGAACGGCACTCAGGGGCCCATGCCCCTTGGAATGGGCTATGGGCCCCCGAGGACGATCTCCTGGTAGCTAAAGCCTGGGGGCAGACTATTTTTGACTTCTGGGGCCTGTTGCTTAGCTCCGGAACCGGAAGTTGGAACCGGAGATTGGAAGTAAAAACTTTCGACTTCCGGTTCCGATTTGGAAAATTTGCACTAAATTGGAACCGGAAGTTTTGACTTCCGATCTCCGTTTCCAGCTTCCGGTTCCGGGATCCGACTTCCGGTTCCGGAACTAAGCAACAGGCCCCTGGTTTGGCGCCATTTTCCACAGCACCATTGCACTTTATGGGATATCTAGTAAACAAATAATCCTCCTTTACTTTTACAGCCCATTCCATACTAGTTTGCATTGCCCAAAATATGCTCGTCTCTTATTTTGTCGTATATTGGATCAGTATTTGGTATAGTAATAATGTTATCCTTCAAATTTATCAAAAAATACTTTTCATCATATATGACTTGTTATGCTTGGGGCCTCCAGTATTTTTATTTTGTGTCAGGTAATAAAAAAACTAATAATTTTTATATTAATTGTGATTAATTCTAGCTCAGTAGTACGGGAATGCTATTTGGATTTTTATGGAATTAATCGTGTTATGTCTTTGTTTAAGTCATCTACAGTAGAGATAACACATATTTTTTGATAAAAATTGTTTTAAAATGAGGTGGCTGCCCCTCAATTTCAGGTCTATGATTGAGTGGGCCAGGGGGCTCCCCTCTTGCCGACCTATGAACCCATTAAATGATCAAGCCGTTTATGTGTTTATAGAAGTGAAATGAAGTGTGATATCATGTTCTTAAAATATACACAAATGATAAATTGTTTATTCTTGCATATAACTTTATAGTTTAAAAAATTCAAATATATAATACTTGTACATAATTTTATAGGAAAATTTATTCACTTGGAAATTGTAGGCTTTAATAAGCTACAATATGCATTATACAGTATGTTAGAAAATTTATTCCCTACTTTCAAAAGTTTGTTAAAAATCGAGTTTAAATCCTTTTCAGTCGCCCATGGGTTCATTCGATTGCCACGGTCACGGGATTTTTTTTTGCAAAAAATTTTTTTGAAAAAGCTTTTAATTTCGATTTTTTAGAGAGAAAATACCAAAAATTAGCACTTGTTGGGTTTTCGACCCCAGTATTTTTTCTACAGATTGTGTCCAAATTGGCTGATTTTTTGTACATGGGAGTTTTTGGCCACGGCGGACACGAATCTGAAGGATTTTTTTTATTTTGACCTCATTAAGGTACCTTTCTGGATGGATACCCATTTTTGCGTTATTAAGGCATTATCTCGACAATTTTAAATCCGTATAGGCTTATTTTTTTCTCGTTCAATTCCTGAGATCACGGCGATCAACTTTGTAGAACATCACTTTTTGTGAAAAAATTATCGCCGTGGAGAAAAACCGTATGAAAAAGTAGTCTGTTTCACTGAGAGTTTAAAGAAAGTTCCAGACATGGTCTAGTTGTCTAAGGCGCGCGCCATCAATCTGAAGGTCGCGGGTTCGACCCCCCGAGAGTCGTTTTTCCAAAATTACGTCCAAATGAGCTTAAAATTTTTGCCTTACCGTTTTTTATACGGGAAACACGATCCCGTCGTTATTTTTGAGTTTTGTTCTCTCTTGATATGATAATCGACCACGCAGGGATGCTTAAATAAGGACATTTCAAGATCTCATCGTTTTCTAAAGTAAAATGGCGTATTTTCGGTGCATATAGGTAATTTTCGACGGAGAAAACGATCTCGTCGTTATTTTTTAGTACTTTTGCGCATGCACTTTTGTGCATATAACATTTGCGCATGTACATTTGCGCATCCGATTTCGACGATGCCACCTTCTTGGAGACCGTGGAAGAGGATGAAACGACAAGAATGTTGGCCGAGCAATTCAACGTCAACCATTCCACCATTGTCAGGCGCCTAAAGGGCCCGGTAAAGTGTGAAAACTGGCCGGGTGGGTCCCCCACGAACGGTCTGAGCACAACAAAGCCGGGCGAGTCCGTATTTTATGGAATTGCTTCAACGGAATGAACAAAACCTCTTTTTTCAGTTCTTGGTTACCGGCGACGAATCATGATTCCTGTTCAAAAACATCAAAAGAAAGAAAGTGTGTGCGCCCACGGAATTGGCCGACTACCACACGAGTAGAAAACAGCAATTGAAGCGGATGGTGATTATCCTCCAGAATGATCATTTGATTATGTTTTTTCATTGCTTTTACGATTAATAAAATATAACAGCAAAAAATCCGCATTAAAGAACCAGTCCAGTAAGTTACAATCATATGAAAAAAATGATATATTCGGAAAGATCATGAAAAATGGAGTCTTTTTTGTTTTTACGGCATGTTCTGAATCGTTGTAGTTTTCGAGATAATTGTGTTTGAAATTTCGAATTTGTGTACAAGCTCTTCGTTGTAATACACAAACTTTTTTGAATTTTTTGCGGAAAAATCGATTTTCGCATCGATTTTTTCAATTTTTTTCAAATGAACATTGTAGCAATTTTTATAGCTAAATGAGACGAACAAAATGACACCAAAATTATCCGATTTGAACATTGTTTTAGGTTATTGAAACGGAAACCCTGATTCATGTTTCCGTTTCAATAACCCAAAACAATGTTCAAATTGGATAATTTTGGTGTCATTTTGTTCGTCTCATTTAGCTATAAAAAATTGCTACAATGTTTATTTTATGAAAATTGAAAAAATCGATGCAAAAATCGATTTTTCTGCAAAAAATTCAAAAAAGTTTGTGTATTACAACGAAGAGCTTGTAACAAATTCCAAATTTCAAACGCAATTATCTCGAAAACTACAACGATTCAAAACATGCCGTAAAAACAAAAAATGCTCCATTTTTCATGATCTTTTCGAATATATCATTTTTTCATATGATTGTAACTTACTGGATTAATCCTTTAATTATGCACCAACCCAATACAATTCAGTTTTAGGTGCCTAAAACTGAATTTGATTCAGTATTATTCACCAACAATTCAGTTTTAAGGCGCCTAAAACTGAAGCGCTTTAGTTTAGGAAAAGTTTAGTATTAGGCACAACACCGGCTCAACTTTCCAACTTTGTTCCTCATTATTGGACCGATCTTCGGCCTTTCAAGAAAGTCTCTCTTAAACTCTGAATAGCTCACTGTACCGCAATGAAAACATACATAAAAATTGTTTACCGATGTACCCATAAATAGACTGGTAATGATATACAAGGATCATGGGGTATAAACAAGTTTCTTGTGATAAATGATAACTTGTTTACACCCATTAAAAAATAGATATAAACTTTGAGAAGTCTTAATTACCTTGAACCTGATATTCGTTGAACCTATTGTGTCAGTTGAACACGAAAAAAGGACAATGGAATTGATGTTTGAAGTTACAGTTCAATGGAACTGATCTTTTATATGTTAAAAAGGAATTCGCTAAATTTTTCTATTTTGATTCAAATTTATAACCTTATATTGATGTATAAGTTCTGTCAGAATTCATCAGTATCAAAGTTGGTTTTCCAATATTTAAGAGTGCGAGTACCCAGCTTCTTAAGAGACGCTTTCTTGATAACTTGAAGTTTCCAGGGACTAGTGTTAAACGGCTCGAGGAAGCTCCAATTTGAATTTATGGAGATTAACGAACGGGGAAGTTTTTAAGAGTCATTTCGAGTCAGAATTCGGGCGACAAAAAATTCAAAACCTTGTCCGAAGCTCAAAAACCCGATTTTACGGAAACATGTTCCACCCCTAATCTTTTCTAGGGACAATTTCTACAAGGATTCATTGCAAATCTGAGAGCCCGAAAAATATTTTTTTTGCATTGAAACTATTTAGGCTTAGTTTTCTTAGGCTTAGGCTTCTTAGGATTAGTATTTTTAGGCTTCTTAAGCATAGGCTTAGACTGGGCTACTTGGGAGACTTAGAATTTCTGCTAAGGCTTAGATTTTCTGCATAAAAGTTAATAATTTTTTTCATTACAAATTCAAATATTTTCAATGCAAAAATAAATATTTTCAGTGCAACTGTTTCAGTGCAAAAATAAATACCGTTGAGAACCCGATACAGCTCAATGTTTTGAAAAACAATTATTTTTCCAGTAAATAATTTTTCATTGTCGAGTGAAGGTGAAGTGTTAAGTCCTCCAAATCTGATAGATCAATAATTTGCCAAACTATGTGTTATTTATCATACTCAGCCATTTCTCACTATTTTAAATTGGTCAATATAATCTTTTTCTCTCTCTTTTCATGTCATATAATGTCTGGAGCTTATAGAATAGTTGAAATTTTTCGGTGATCCTGATCTCTTTTTGGACTTGTGTACAAAAACTAGGATCCACATTTCCAAAAATATTGTGAATCACATTTTTTGTATACAAATAGCGGTATTGTTTTGTGAATGCATCATATTCATTGTATTGGGCTGTTCCAAAAGTTCGTGGAATTTTATCATGATCTTTGGAACTGAAATTTTTTCTAAAAAGAACCCATATAGGGGTAATTTTATGCGGGGGAAATGAAAAAATTGGACTAAAAATTCGATTTTTAGTCCATTTTTGCGTCAATACACCCGCGACTTTCCCTTTAAAATTTNGGGTAATTTTATGCGGGGGAAATGAAAAAATTGGACTAAAAATTCGATTTTTAGTCCATTTTTGCGTCAATACACCCGCGACTTTCCCTTTAAAATTTTCCAGAAATTTTTTTCTATATAAATTTTACAATTGCAACTTTTTTTCTTATGACCTTTTTACCTCCCCCGAGCTTTAGTACCTTTACCCCAGCTCTCCCCCTCCTAAGAGTTGACGACAAAAAAAGTCGCCAAGTTTTTTACGGTAGGGAACCATTTCTGGACCCCTGCCCAAGTATGCCTCTAGATAGCCGGTTTTTCGCCGAAAATTCGATTTTTAGTCCATTTTCTCGTCAATACACGTTCGACTTTCCCTAAATCAGGGTCAAGAAAGCTTTTTCACTCGTCGAGAATACGTGCAATCAATTTCCCACATAAAATTACACATATAGGGGTCATTTTTAGCAAAAAATTTTAGGGTCCAAAAATCACGATAAAATTCCGCGAACTTTTGGAACAACCAATAACACTGGACGAATTGGGTCGTGAATTTTAATTACATTATTCGAATTTTTATTTTCGTATATTCTATAATTTAAATTTTTAGAGAATGCATAAAGTTTCAGACACAAGCAGAAACGAGACTTCAGATTTAACGATGAAGGTGAAGCAAAATCGACAGTCAGATGAAGATAAAAGACTGGGCCCTTNTTTTAGAGAATGCATAAAGTTTCAGACACAAGCAGAAACGAGACTTCAGATTTAACGATGAAGGTGAAGCAAAATCGGCACTCAGATGAAGATAAAAGAGTGAGCCCTTGCCAAGATCCTCATTTCAATTAGTGTTTGATCCCGAGTTCGGGATTGACCTATTGGCCGGGACGGGATTTTTCGGGATGGGCTATGGCAGGATTTTCGGGGTCCGGGACGGGATCGATTGCCGGGATTTTATGACACCCGGCGGGGGACATAACGACCACGCAGGGATGCCAGCGGAAAAATTTGGTATAAAAAGAAATCGACTTGCTATATATACCAAATTTTCCCGCCGGCATCCCTGCGTGGTCGCTTTCATTAAACGAAGTTGTCATAAAACAGAGGTTTGACTGTACTGCCTCATAATGGCCGAATATTATTTTAGCATCCATTTAGCTGGCTAAAACTATGGACATTTACCGGACCTGGATTTCTTATGAGCATCGCTTATCTAGACCCTGGAAACATAGAAAGTGACCTTCGATCAGGTGCAATTGCTCAATATAAGGTTCATACATATTCACAACAAACTTTTATTAGCAACTTATTTTTTATAGCTCTTATGGGTGCTTCTTTCTGCTCACTTTCTCGGATTTCTATTACAACGTCTTTCTTCTAGACTAGGTGTCGTAAGTGCTCGGAATATGGCTGAAATGGCGTACGAATATTATCCGAAAATACCGAGAATTTTTCTATGGATGATGATAGAAATTGCGATTATATGTAGTGATATGCAAGAAGTTATTGGCACGGCTATAGCGTTTTATTTGCTGTCGAATGGAGGGATACCATTATTTATTGGAGTGCTAATTACTATGCTAGACACATTTACGTTCTTGTTTTTGGATACATATGGTGTTAGAAAGTTAGAATTGGTTTTTGCAATTTTGATTTCTATTATGGGTGGATCTTTTGGCTATGAGGTAAAGTATATGCAACAATAGGTTAGGCCTAAGGGCCTCCGCTAATTCGTCTCGATGATTTCGATTCAAGCACTAATTGCATAGATGCGTTGAGACGGTTTTATTTTTCAGGGTCAACGAATTATCGAATGTGGTCTTTAGCAAATGTATACCCCACAATAAGATGCATAAAAATGTAAAAGACAACATTCGAAAATTCGTCTATCCTGAAAAGATATTCGCAATTTAAAAAAGCGTTGAGACACGTCATACGTGTCGTCGAGACGTGCCTCAATGCGTCTGGTTTTCTACTGGACCATGAGAAAGTTGGAAGAATTGGACGTCAGATGAGAAATGGAAGAGCGTATACTCAAATTGGTTGGATAGGCGAGAAATTAAATAGATTTCTCATGGCCATCTTCGGTAATAGAGAAAATCGAAAATGGACCAAGACCAGACTTATTCCAAACTTGTTTAATGAAAATTTTGGGTACTGAACAGTCTACCACAGCAGTATGAAACAGTTTACCACTCCAAGGGTAAATGGGGTGGCTGAAAGAGCGCAAGAAACCTTGTTATCCATGTTAAATAAGAGTTGTGCTGTGCCACAAGAATGGGACGATTGGTTGACCAGATTTCGAGACGCGTCGAGACGAGCACTAATTGCAATTAGTGCTCCCCAACTTGCTATTAGTGTAGAATTAGTGCTTCCAAAATTTCAAGACGCAATTAGTGGAGGCCCTAATTCTAATTTGAGCTTAGCATTGGAAGTGGATTTAAGGAACAGAGTAGGAAATATGGGCTTAGGCTTATGGCTATGCTTAGGCTCAGGTACTCCACATAAATGCTTAGACCTGTGACTAAGTCTTAAAAACTTCAATTTTTAAGTTCTTTATTGTCGGTCCTAACAAATTATCTATTATTCAAGGAATGTTTATGCCCTGGACTGCCAGCTACGGACAAAAAGAATTTCTACAAGCCGTTAGCATCGTCGGAGCTGTTATAATGCCACATAATTTATATCTACATTCTGCTTTAGTCAAGGTAAGTTAAATTATCATAAAGCACCTGGAGATCGAGCGCTTCCGAGCACATTCGAATGCTTCTGAGCATTTCAGAGTGCTTCCGAGCGACGCTCGATTCGTCAGCTATTTATAGTGCGAGAAATGTTGCCACTTGTTGTGCATTTAAATATGCGAATTTTGAAGGATCGATAATTACCGATCTTAATTCACATAGATAACAAGGGAAGTGTAAGATCTGTCAGTGTGTCCACACATGCTAGCATCTCAACAGAGTCTTCGTCGACGCTTCCCTCTATTTTGGACAATTTAAATCCGTTAGAGCTGAGCGATAGCTCATTGAATTCTTGAGATCACGAGGAAAAAAAGTAGAACACCACTTTTTGTGAAAAAATTACTGCGTTAAAGAAAAAGCAAGACGCTAACGAAAACGCGGAATTTCATTGTCTTGCTTTTTCTTCGACGCAGTAATTTTTTCACAAAAAGTGATGTCCTAAAAGTTTTTCCTCGTGATCTCAGGAATTCAATCAGCTATCATCCAGCGCCAACGTTTGAAAATGACCGAGATAGAAGCAAGCGTTGACGAAGACGCTAGCATGTGTGAACACTCTCAAAAAATCTTTTTTCGTTGAATCTAAGTAAAAATGAAAGAGGACAACATCAACATGGCTAAAAAATTTCTAATTTTAGAGTCGTTCAATTAATAGAAAACAAAAATCTGATGTGAAGGAAGCCAATTTTTATTACTTTATCGAATCTGGACTTGCTTTAACTTGCAGTTTCTTTATAAACATGTTCGTTGTAACAATATTTGCGCATGGATTATATAATAGAACTAATGCCGACGTTGTAAGCTGTATTTAATCAGCGGATAAACTCAGAGCAATTGCCTCATGGATAAAGGATAGAGTACGAAAATGATATGGATTTCGGACTCAATGAGCACGTTTCCTGAGTCACATTGGTTCAGGACCCAAAACCCAACTGGATAAGGACTCATAGGGCTAAAAATAGGTATCTTCTCAACTGGATCCTTGATCTAGGATCCAGGAACAGGGTCCATTGTCTCCGGGACCCATCACATTAGGGACTTTGAAAGAGTCATGAATTGAATCCTTCTTTTACTCTGTAATTTTCCTGCTCTGGGAATCTCTTTTTTCACTCAGATTCTGCCAAAATAACAAAATGATGAGCCAGAAAGAATTTCATAGGCTTATACCAAATTTCTAGTTAGCGAACTGTGAACTACATGGAATTACAAACTCAACCGAATTCCCAAATAACACTGATATAGTCGAAGTTGATATTTATAAAGGTGGTAGATTTCTAGGCTGTGAATTTGGTTATATTGCACTAATTGTTTGGGGAATTGGTATCATGGCGGCTGGTCAAAGTTCAACTATGACAGGGACATATACGGGGCAATTTGTTATGGAAGTAAAATTTTTTAATTTTTTTATCAGAGAGCAAAAATTGGCTAGGCCTATTGAACTAACAAGCCAATTGGACATAGATCATCCTGGGTCTATTTTTCGGGAAAGAATAGACCCAGATCGATCTAGGTCCTTTTGTTTTTGTACTAAATTTTTAGGGATTTCTACAAATCCAATGGCCTCGATGGAAGCGTGTTTTGATTACCAGATCGATTGCAATCGTGCCAAGTCTTTCTTTAGCACTTATGTCAAATGGTGTTGAGAACCTGACGGGCATGAATGATTTGTTGAATTGTGTTCAAATGATTCAATTGCCGTTTGCACTGCTTCCGATAATAACGTTTACTTCTAATAAGGATATTATGCATGAATTTATAAGTTCACGGTATAAAAATCATTTCTCAATGCAGGCACTTAGCGAGAATCCAGGTTTGGGAGTCTATACCCCTTGGTCCCCTTGTTTTAGGGTTTTTACCCCTTGGTTCTCCTTTTGTCCATTGGGCAAAAATTTTTATTTTTCCGATTTCGAGGGGGGATCTATAGACCCCCCTTGACCCCTCCCTATGTGCCTGTCTCAATGTTGTTTCCCCTCTATATTGATGGGCTACCCCATCCCCCTGTAGGAAAAAGGGTCGGCCAGGGAGGGAGACACTTACGCAAAAAGGTCATTTTCCCCCTAAAAACATAAGGAAGGACCCTTATGATAAGGGAATTTTTAACTTTTAGCCCACTGGGGGAGGGGCATTCGTTTCCTTTCTCCCATTACCTATGCCACTTCCCTTCAACCCGAGTTTATCTCTACTATCTAGAAGTTACACCCCAGCTTCAGAATATTATTTTATCATAATATTTTAGATACTTTCAAGCATTTACAATGATCTTTTCGATTATCGTTATCTCAATTAATTTATACTTCTCTACCGACTATATTCTTTCAAGTGCTGGTCAAGAGTGGTATATCTGGTTGGCTATGATATTAGGATGCATTGTTTACCTCACCTTTGTGCTTTATCTCGCACTTGCCTGTTTCAATGCTGCTGAAATTTTACCGAACTTCATCGTAAAAGTAATTTTTTTAATCAAGTATAACCCGAGTCATTAAGACTCTTTATTTACTCTGCGGAAGCAGCAACGCTTCAACCATAGTTTACCAGTAGGAGGGATACACCGGACCCTCAGGATGGATGGATGAATGGCCTTTCAGGGGGTACATGATAAAATTTTCAAAAATTTATATGATGAATGAATTGGAAGGTGGAGGGTACACGAACCATCATGATGCATGGATGAATGACTATAAAGGCGGAAGGTCCGAGGATGAGTGGTGAGGGGAGTACTGTACCCCCCCCCCCTGGTAACCTATGGCTTCAACGCTAATGGCAAGCAAGGTATAAATAGAGTATAAAGTTGCCGCTAGCGTTACTATTAGCGTAGTCTGCCGCTGAGTATGTAAACGGGTTGCCGCTTCCACTGCCCCTGAATATGTAAACGAGCCTGTAGGAACAGCCTCCATGGACCCAAAAAATTATATTTCGTGGCGTTTTCGTAAAAATTTGCTATTTCACCGATTCACCCTGTAGATTACCATTATTTTAGAAGCTCAAATGGATTCCTTTGAGAAACAAAGATTTTGAAATTTTACATGCCCCATGGAAAAGATCTCCAACAGTTTCTTATGCAAAATTAGGAGTCAACTCGACTGGAATTATAACAAATACAGACGGAGAAAGTGTTCAAATCGAATGCCCTGATCCCGATCCGTACGATGTGCAAGATCAACCAGTACCATATCAAGGAGAGAAAGAAGGAAGTCAAAATAAATGAATAAATCGTTTCTAGCTAATCGTGTATAAAAATGGCAATTTTTATGAAAATAAAATATATTTCTATTTAAAATACATAATGGAATAAGTTTTTGTCAAAAATTGAAAAAAACCATAAGGGAGGACCTTTAACTCAGATCAAAGTGTCGAGGATTAAGAAGAGCCGTGAATCATGGCAGAGCAAGAAGCCGTTATCAAAGCGCTTTGATAACGGCTTTTTGCTCTTCCATGATTCACTGATCTTTCATGATTCACGGCTTCTTAACCTTCGACACTTTGGTTTGAGTTATCTGCTTTTCATGCTTGACCCGATTAATTTCCCAAAATATTGATACACCTGTTTGATAAGCGGCTCAAATAGCGGAATTTTTATTTATTTTTCTCCAAAAAAAGAAGGCTTATGTGGTGATTCCTTTTATCAACATGAAAGCCTTCACAATATAAAAGGAACAATAAAATGCCTAGTTTCGCTCACATTACAACATTTTCGAGGAATATCGTTTTTGTAATCAATGAATAAAAATATGGGCTTGTTTCCAACAATTGTGATTGTTGGAAAATTTTGAAGATTATCGCAGTGTTAAGTGTTGCATTTGTTGAAAATTTTTGGTGATTATCGCAGTGTTTAATGATGCTCAAATTTACAAAACCGGCCGCAAATATACGAAAATTTTGCACAGGGTATAATGTTTTCGTGGTAACAAGTTTGTACCTTGTTTGTTACCTTTGCTATAACGAATAAATTATACCGTGGCTAAAATCTGGCGGTGCAACACTTGCGGACGGACTTTTGCGGACAGAACATTTGCGGACGGACGTTGGAGGACGGGACATTTACAATTATTGTTATTTGGGCAACTTTTTGGGAAAGTTTATGACTTAGGCTTTGGGCTTAAGCCTAAGGCCTAAAGCTTAAAGGACCAGTCCAGTAATTTACAACCATATGAAAAAATGATATATTCGGAAAGGTCATGAAAAATGGAGCATTTTTTCTTTTTACGGCATGTTCTGAATCGTTGTAGTTTTCGAAATAATTACGTTTGAAATTTTGAATTTGTGTACAAGCTCTTCGTTATAATACACAAACTTTTGAATTTTTTGTGGAAAAATCGATTTTTGCATCGATTTGTTAAATTTTCATAAAATGAACATTGTAGCAATTTGTATAGCTAATTGAGGCGAACAAAATGACACCAAAATTATCCAATTTGAACACCGTTTTAGGTTATTGAAACGAAAATTCTGATTCATGTTTTCGTTTCAATAACCCGAAACAATGTTCAAATTGGATAATTTTGGCGTCATTTTGTTCGTCTCATTTAGCTATAAAAAGTTGCTACAATGTTCATTTTATGAAAATTGAAAAAATCGATGCAAAAATCGATTTTTCCGCAAAAAATTCAAAAAAGTAGTGTATTACAACGAAGAGCTTGTAACAAATTCAAAATTTCAAACGCAATTATCTCGAAAACTACAACGATTCAGAACATGCC
>OZJO01010115.1:0-19497 GCA_900406225.1 Acrobeloides nanus
AGAATCCAGATTTAGAATCCAGATTCAGAATCTAGATTCAGAATCCATATTCAGAATCCGGATTGAATCCAGATTCAGAATCCGAAGTCAGAATCCATATTCAGAATCTAGATTCAGAATCCAGATTTAGAATCCAGATTCAGAATCCATATTCAGAATCCGAATTCAGAATCCAGATTCAGAATCATGATTGAATCCGAATTCAGAATCTACATTCAGAATCCAGATTTAGAATCCAGATTCAGAATCTAGATTCAGAATCCGGATTGAATCCAGATTCAGAATCCGAAGTCAGAATCCATATTCGGAATCTAGATTCAGAATCCAGATTCAGAATCCAGATTCAGAATCCGAAGTCAGAATCCATATTCAGAATCTAGATTCAGAATCCAGATTCAGAATCTTGATCCAGAATCCGGATTCAGAATCCGAATTCAGAATCCAGATTCAGAATCATGATTGAATCCGAATTCAGAATCCATATTCAGAATCCGGATTGAATCCAGAATCCGAAGTCAGAATCCATATTCAGAATCTAGATTCAGAATCCAGATTTAGAATCCAGATTCAGAATCCATATTCAGAATCCGAATTCAGAATCCAGATTCAGAATCATGATTGAATCCGAATTCAGAATCCATATTCAGAATCCGGATTGAATCCAGATTCAGAATCCGAAGTCAGAATCCATATTCGGAATCTAGATTCAGAATCCAGATTTAGAATCCAGATTCAGAATCCAGATTCAGAATCTTGATCCAGAATCCGGATTCAGAATCCGAATTCAGAATCCAGATTCAGAATCCGGATCGAATCCAGATTCAGAATCCGAAGTCAGAATCCATATTCGGAATCTAGATTCAGAATCCAGATTCAGAATCTTGATCCAGAATCCGGATTCAGAATCCGAATTCAGAATCTAGATTCTTTCCGGATCCAGAATCCGAATTCAGAATCCACATTCAGAATCCGAAGTCAGAATCCAGATTTAGAATCGGAAATCAGAATCCGAAGAAGAATCAGATTCAGAATCCAAAGTCAGAACCAGATTCTGAGAATCGGATTCAGAATCCAAATTCAGAAGACAGGTTTAAAATCCGAATCCATATTCAGAATCCGATGTCAGAATCCGAACCCAGATTGAGAATCCGAAGTCAGACACGAGATTGAGAATCGGAACCAGAATCTGAAGTCAGAATCCTAAGTGAGATCCGGATTCAGAATATCCCCCGTAATTTCGTAGTTAACCTAACCCCTGAAACTTCGGGGGTTAACCCCCTTCATTTCAGGGGTTAATCCCTGAAATCTCGGGGGTTAAGCGAAATTTCAGGGGTTAACCCTCTTCGTTTCGGGGGTTAAGCCCCCTTCATTTCAGGGGTTAATTCAGAACCTAAAAGCAGGGGTTAACCCTTTTGATCACGTTGTGGGGTTAACATCTCTTAACCCCTGCATTTTCGGGTGGTAACCCCTGCAGTTATGGGGAATAAGCCCCTGAAATTGAATCCGTTTTGTGAGTGTAGTGGTCGCCATTTGGTTGTGTAATTTATAGCACATTCGTAAAATCGGGGTGTTTAAAGACCAGTTGGGGTTTGGGTATGGCTTAGTTTTATGTGGGTGTTGATTTTTTTCAAATTTATTTGAAAAACCTCGATCTGTCGTACAATAAATTAAATTGTTTGAAATTTTCAAAAAAATTGGATATTGAAACGAAAATTTAGAAATTTCAACTTGATGCTAAAAAATTACAATTTTGGTTTTTACACGATTTGTTATTTTTCAGCTTTTTTTAACTTAATTTTTCTTGTTTAGAAATCTTATTAAATTCTACGCTTTACTAATTAATCATG
Source organism: Acrobeloides nanus (assembly GCA_900406225.1). Lineage (NCBI taxonomy): Eukaryota > Metazoa > Nematoda > Chromadorea > Rhabditida > Cephalobidae > Acrobeloides > Acrobeloides nanus. The sequence goes on from OZJO01010115.1 coordinate 1,848, forward strand.
TCTCAATCCAACCAGAACTAAGAATCCCAAGAAATGCACGACAAGACCATGATGAAGAAGCCAAGAAAACACTTACTGGAGCCGTTGAACCCACCAAGGAAACCGTGGCCAGCACAATGGAAGCGGCCAAGTACAAGGCGGCAGATGCGGCTGAAGCCGTGAAGCAATTGTTGGCGACCTCGGCTGAAGCTACCAAAGAGTCGTTGGCCAACTCCGCGGAATATGTAAAAAAGACAGTGATAAGGTAGGGATAGGGTAAAAAGGAATTGTTAGCATTTTTTGGGTTAAATGTTTTCAAAACATTACGTTTTTTACGCTCTAAAAACCTTTTTTGGTCAAAAATTTAAAAAACCCGTTTTCTAACGATTTTTCAAAATTTGCACATTAAAAAAAATTTTTGTTCAGGTTCTTGGAAAGGTCAAAGAAGCTGAGCAGAAAGCTGACGAATCCGACATGAAACCAGAGAACAAGAAATGTGTCCACGAGGGAGCCGAAAAAACCAAGGAATTGGCCAGCAAAAGTGCGTCCAAAGCCGAAGAATTGGCCGATAAAGGTGCCGCTATGGGCCAAGAATTGGCCGACAAAGGTGAATCCAAGGGTCATTACTTGGCCAACAAGAGAGCCCAAGAAGGTGCCGAAAAAGGCCGTGATGCTGCTCACGAGGCTGGAAACAAGGCTCATGAAGGTATCCACAAGGCTGATAGGCATTCAAATTTATATTTCTGTTTAAAATCCAGATTTTTAGATCAGAATATCCACAGCCATATGCAGAAAGCTCACTAAGAAGTCGGCTATGAACATGAGCTTTGATAAAAACATTTCCGTTTTTCACTTTCGTTTGTATAAAATTTGTAAAATCTCATTGCTATTTACTGTTTATTTGTATAAATTTTTGGTGTAAATAATCGATTTTTCTAGTAAAATGTTTACACAAGCAATATAAGAAAAATGAAATGAGGCATTAACAATCGATCCAATCGTGTTGTTTTTGACGAAATTGAGAGAAGAGAACATCGTCGAGTTGATAAACAACCTAGGATAATAGGGCCTATGATTGTTTTGGAATTTCCTCATCCTCACTAGATTCGATTTTTTACGTATTTTTCATTTTCTCTGATCATTTTTTGATAGAATTTTTAATTTTTCAGTCCAAAAAAATCTAAAAATTCTTTAGAAACCCCATAATTCGCTATGCTTGTTCATGAACACCCGATTCAAACCACCACTAACACCCAGCCTCATCCCAATCCCGATCTTGATCAACAACGCCAAGCTAGCCAAGAAAAACCATTGATGGAAAAAGCCAAAGAAGCAGTCTCCGGAGCTGTTGAATCTACCAAGGAGATGGTTACCCACGCGGCTGAATCCACGAAAGAAACTTTGACCAATGCCGCTGTATCTGCCCAAGAAATGGCGGCCCAAATGAAAAAATCGACAGAAGAAACGGTTGTCCACACAGTTGAGGATGTACAAGCCACGGCGGCCAATGTGGCCGGAGCGGTTAAAAGTACTGCGGCGGATGTGGCTGAAGCTCTGAAGCAGTCGTTGACAACGTCGGCCGAGTGTACCAAAGAAGTTTTGGGGCAATACGCGGAGAATTTGAAAGAAACGGCATTTAATACTAAAGAGAAGGTACGCAGAATTGTTGGAAGGAGGAGGGGCAGTGACATAGCGGGGGTGGGTTGGAATAAGCCACCTTCCATGTACTGATTAACCTTTTAGATTCTTGGCAAGGCCGAAGAAACCATCGATCCTATTACTAAACAACCCGTTCAAACCACTACGAACACTATCCCACATCCCCATCCTGATCTGGACCGACAACACCACAAGAGCGACGACATTACCCAAGAAGTTATTGACAAGAATAATGACAAGATTCACGAATATCTTGAAGAAAATAAAATGTAAGAAAATCTCAAAAAATTTTATTTTTGTGTAATTTTTCGCAATTTTATATTAAAAATAAAATAAAATTTCTAACGCCCAGGACACGCAAAACATTGTTGTTGTGCGCCATAATTTGCTGTCAAAGAAGGGGGGGGGCTTGGGGTTGACCATAGCTGGATTGACTATAGCTCGGTTAGGTGCCTTGGTTTTGGGTATAGGGGCTATATTATTGGGCTTGTGGCTGTTGAGAGAAGTAAGAAGATCCTTGTTGGCTTTGCCCATAGGTTTGTGTACCAGCTTGAGGTTGAGCATAAGAGCTGGCTTGGGATTGGATATAAGAGGTTGCTGAGCTTGTGGTTGGCTATAGGAACAGATTCCTTGACCACTTAGAGCCTCTCCTTGCGTTTGAGCACTACCTTATGGTTGCGCATAAGTTTGTTGGGCTTGCTGGCTTCCAGCTTGAGCTCCAGATGGCTGTTAAACATAATTTGTTTTTTATAAAACGTTCCGCGAGAAAGCCGAGCTTCGGATGTCACAAAAAATTTTCATTGCTGAACGAAAATTTAGGTCGGTATTCTGATAGAACTCACCGAGTTATGCAACTTTAGTTCTGGGCTCCCGACCCGACGACCTCTTCCCTTGGTGTTATGGCCCCTAGAAGTTGGTGGAAACGGCCATTTTTCGACCAAACTTGGATTGGCTCTAAGTCGGTAAATTTGAATTCAGAATTCGGATTCAGAATCCTGATTCAGAATCCAAATTCGGATTCCGAATCCGGATTCTGAACCCGAATTCAGAATCAGAATTTGAATTCAGAATCCGGATTTAGAATTCGAATTCAGAATCCGAATTCAGATTCTGAATTTTGAAATTTGGGATTTCGTAATTGGGATTTTGTAATTTGGGATTTTGACTAGTAATCAAATTAACACCAATTTTGGTATTCATTCTTTCAATTAACTCCAATTTGGTGTTTCTTTTTAGTTTTTGATTTGACTTAACACCAAAGGTTTTGTGTGTATACGAGGAACATTTATGCAAAAAATCAGAAAGATTGAGTGGCTTAAAATGTAAGGAAATTGTCGGATGACAAAGAGCGAAATCATTATTTTGCCAGATATTACAATAAATTTTATTAAATTCAAGTTAGTGGTTATTTACAATTAAAAATAAATAGCTAAAAAAATATAAATATGTGAAGTTTAAAATTTTATAAATTTAAAAAATGTAGAAACTTTCGCAAAAACATTTTGTAATTCGTATGGCACTTTTTAAAACAATATTTACAAGAAAAATTAAAGGAAAACAGATTTAATATAAAAAATTAACTTTTCAATATTGAAAATTTATATGTTTGTAGAGCTCTTCGTCAAATGTATTTTCCGACCATTTTTCATGAGGAGGATATTTGGCAACAACTTGTTCAGAGGCACCTTCTTTTGACGCCTAAAATTTGCATGTTAAAAATTTTTTTTGAATAACCTCGTGCTCCATCGAAACTTCTGAAATAGGAGTTTGTTGTTGGTGATCCTTGTTTTTATGTTGCCATTCGTAAATGTGGTACTTGTAGACACGGTCGGGTACCTGGGGCTAAAAATTTTTTACTTACCATATTTCCTCATTTTACACTTTTTTCTGATATCTATAGAGGTGGGAATCTGGACGATCGCCTCCCTTACACTTCCCACTACACAATGTCTAAGGGATGAGGTTATGGGTATAAGTAAATTTTTTGGGTTTCCTATTACCTTTGTCTACTTTGATCTATAGATACAGTCAAATCTCCCGTTAACCCCCCCCCCCCTGAAAATTGAATTTTCCCAACAATTTGATTTGGCGAGGACTAATAAGGTGTCTAAAAACTATTTGAGCATTTTTTAGTCCACGCCACATCAAATTTCAGTTCAAAATTGTTGGGAAAATTCAATTTTAGAGGGTTAACGGGAGGGTTGACTGTAGAATACTTAAAAGATACCTCATATTTGATATCAACACTTTGAACTTGATTCGTAGAAGTTTCTTGGTGTTGTGGATGTTCTAATTTTTCCATTAAAATGTCCAAACATTTTTCTTTATTCAATTGTTTTAATAAAGCAGACATTTTTTTGTAAACTTTAACACAAATCAAAAAAATTAACTAAAAGTTGATAAAATTCAAATTCTCAATCTAAACAAAAATAAGAAAAAAAAATAAAATAAAAAAGCACATAGTCGTATTTTTGGGACACACGGCACGGTAAAGTGTGCAAAAATGGAAACTCGCGGAAACCGGTCGGAATCGTTTATTTCGCTTTAAAATACACTGTCTAGACAAATTTTCGTCTTCAAAAAAGCTTTCAACTAACATAAATCCTTTGTTGACACCTAATTACCGACAATTGAAAAACATCATTGACGAGAGGTGCTAAAAAGCTAAAAACAAGGAAATGATCCTTAATGATCTGATTAGGTCGATTTCGTCACTAAACAACACAAAAACATATATATCACAGACACGAGGAAAACACATATTAAAATAGCTAAAAATCATATTTTTTGGTGTCTATCGAAATTTGATCTCGTCTAAACCCATTTTCAGAAAATTTCAAGTGTTAAAAATTAGTCAAAAGTTAATAAAAATTTATTAAAAATACATATATATACAATCAAAATCTATAAAAATCAATATTTGTCAATATAAGATATCTGTCCAGATGGTAATAGCCCTACACGGAGTCGCCCGGGTAGGACTTCCTCATGTCAACTATCATCAGATTCCCTTGTATCGTTGTATCTTCGTTCTTTTGGAGAATCATCTAAAAATTATTAAATATATACTACATCGATAGATATTTACATAGAGATTTAAATGAAAACAGACCAATAGCGCTTAAATAATCCTTGCTAGCCTCTGTCATATCTTCAACTTTATCCGCAGTTCCTTCGGCTATATGCTGGATTTGGTCTACAACTGTTTCACCAGTATGGATTTGATCAACCTTAGGATTCTTGTCTGTGATTTCCGAAGTTTTCTCTTTCATAGCGTCATAAGCGTCGGAAATCTTCTCTTTGACGGTTTCGACCAGGCTTTTGTCATCTTTTAGATCTTGAGCAGAGATACGTGGATCCAAAATACTCGGTTCTTGACCTGGAGGTTCGGTTTGATCACAAAGCATTTCGGCTTCAAGGTCTTGTAATTCGGATGGCATTTCTTGAAATAGCGATAATAACTCTAAAAATGGAGAAGTAATAGAAGGTAAATATAGACAAATGAGAAATTCTAGAAAATTCTCAGATTTAAAAAGGAACGTCACCAACAATTTGAACACCAAAAATCAACTTATCAAACGCGGAACAATTTCATTACAATGCACGTTTTTATCACAAAGTACATGTTTGTTTTCGAAAAAAGATAGTTTTGTAGGTGTCAGAGATCAGAATCGCCCATGATTGTTTTATTGCCCATATTAGTGCAACAAAACATACAATGACGCAAGTTTTACGTAAAAAATATTTTGTGTAAAAAACAACAATGAAAAAGCGCAAAGCTCGATGTAAAAAGTTGAAAAATTTAATTTTTCATGGATTTTTGAAACGTGAAAAGAAAAAAGAATTTGTTGATAAATTGCAAATTTTGGTTACCCATGATAGAAAATTGCGATTTTTCAGTCAATTTTTTTCTATTTCAAAAAACCCTAGTCGCAATTCATTTACGAACGTATCTTTGTTGCTTTTACAAGCTTACTCTTTATTGTCTTTCGTTTCAAAAACCAGGCAAAACGTTTCAAAACAAAAGCAAGCTATTGCGTCGCGTTTTTTCAATTTTCAAGTATTCCAATTTTAACAAATAACAATTTTGTTGGGCTACATTTTTGACATCCCAAAAAGTAAAATACTCTTAACTTTTTTTATTTTGTCTCAGATTGCACTAATTTTTCATACTCGGGGGTTTTTGGGCATGGGGAACGTGAATTTAAAGGAATTTTNTACTCTTAACTTTTTTTTATTTTGTCTCAGATTGCACTAATTTTTCATACTCGGGGGTTTTTGGGCATGGGGAACGTGAATTTAAAGGAATTTTTCAATTTTGACATCAGGGGATACCCATACGATGTGGGGTACCTGAAAACTATGAAAATTTGCATAAAATGACCCTAAATTTTTCCCGCATTAAAATTTTTCTACGAGGGGTCATTTCGACGTGAAATTTTATGGGAAACAACTTTGTAGAGCATCATTTTCCTGGGGAAAATCATATAAAGGGTGAAAAAGGGCAAACTTGAATCTTTTACGACACGGGTACATTTCTGCACCTCTTCCCAGATTAGACCAAGGTCTGATTCGGGACAGGGCCAGCAAACTGGAATCGGAACAACATGGTATACTCTACCGATGCGGAACATGGAACAGCAAACATTACCGAAAATTTACAGAGCTGGAAACAGCCCTTTCCGGGCCGGTCTAAAATAATTAGTCAAAATCTAAAATTTATTTACATTTTTATATACATTTAAAGGACCAGTCCACTTTTGGGGAGTTGATGCCATGTGCACAAAAAGAGCAAAATTTGGAGCATTTTTTGCTTTTACGACATTACTTGAAGATTTAACCGTAAAAAGTTGTTCAAGGATTTTGAATTTTATGATTTATTAAATCGTTTCAAACAATCTGATTGACTCCTGGGTACAACATAATCGTTTCAATGTTCGAACTTGTTTGAAAATTTTTTTCGCTCATAACTTTTTACGGTCAAATGTTCAAGTAGTGCCGTAAAACAAAAAATGCTCCACATTTTGTGCTCTATCACATGGCACCGACTCTCCAAAAGTGGACTAGTTCTTTAATTACATATATTTAACAATAACAAGAAAAATTGAAGAAGAAAAAATATTTATAGTTTTAAACAAGTGATGGTCCATCCAAAACTTAACACAAGTAAATATAAGCTCTATAAACAATAGTCCAAAGATAGATTTCCAAAGCTTCAACAATTATACCGATTACCATAACTAATAAGCAAGCGACGTGGGTTTCTATAAAAAACGATTTAACAAAGTCAAATATGTTAGATTACGATCACGATTCAGTAACATTCCTTTATTTGCTGTTTCGATTAACCATTGAGGTACAGTAATGCCATATGCTAGAATAAATAAAATGGCAACAAGGAAACTAAATATCATTAGTGCCTAAAAATATTACTTTAGAATTTATAGTGGGCTCAGGTCGAGTCAGATTTTGGCCAAGAATGAAACAGCAGAATCTCAGCTTTGCTGTTGTTTGGCTTCAGACTAAATCAAACGGAGCAAAACGAATATTATCGGTTGCACTAATTTTTTTGTTTTACAATTTTTTGCATACTCTTACCATACATGAACAATGAGGGGGGCGACAAGCTACCTCGGGCTATATATTGTCGACCAAAAAAAAAGGTCGCCATCTAATTTTTTGGCTCGGCTATATAGCTTTGAGACTTGGAACTCCGAGGCTATATGAATCTTAATTTTTGGCTCGATGCTAGCTACATGAGGGGGGGGGGACAGTCCCCTCCCCCATTGGTAATGTATGACTCTTACCTGCACAACAAGAAATGGAATGTAAGCCCAAGCTTTCGCTTTGCGATCAGCATAAATTACCACAAAACCAGCAAGAATGACCAATGTTGAAATAGGGAAACTAAGGAAGATGTAACCTTCTCTGGAAATCAGGTGAGCAAGAAAAAGAAAAGCAGCAAGAGCAATATGAGCGATAGCGATATCCGAGGCTACTTTCTAAAATTATACATTTATTCGTATTAATTTTTAACCCGTTTTTGCCGGCATGTCCCTTTTGGGATAGGCTCTTTTCGTAGTCATAACTCATCGAGTCTAAATCGGATTTCTTCGAGCGACCTCATTTTGGATAGCTAGGGTATGAATCTTTTATATATATAAAAAATTATAGAAAAATATTTTCAAAATTGTTGAGTTATGATCCCTTAAGTTTGAAAAATTTTCAAAAATCAATAAATTTTTGAAATTTTTTTCTTTTTTTCTAAAAATGACCCTATGGGTAATTTTATGCGAGGAATCGATTGCGCACATTGCCGAACCCTGTAAATGCTATCTTGACACTGATTCAAGATTCGAGAAATGTGAAATCGATTCGCCGCATAGAAAAACCCCAGGGCGAAACTTTCGATCAACTAGCCCTCTTATACAATTTTATTGGTAAAGACGGGTTAAAAGTGCTGACCTTAACATCACGACCATAACATGTGAAATAATCGGGATCGTTAGTATCTTGACTATTTGTCGTTAAAGAATACATGATTCAAAGTCTAAATGTCAAGTTAAAATTCCTGACNACCTTAACATCACGACCATAACATGTGAAATAATCGGGATCGTTAGTATCTTGACTATTTGTCGTTAAAGAATACATGATTCAAAGTCTAAATGTCAAGTTAAAATTCCTGACAAGACAGGTCAAGCAAGAGAATAGTCAGGTTTTGGCAGTGCCTGTCATTAGACAAGTAACCGACACTGGCATAGCTGTCAGATTTAAAAAAAATTAATTCCCCACGTTTGATATCAAAAAATTCTTTATTATTTGACAGGAAATAGAAAATGGAATGTTATGAATTTATTGAATTATTTTTTACGGAGGCACGTAGCGCCGCCTTACATTTTTTGTGTACACCCCCCGCTTCGCACTAAAAATCACTTGTTTGGGTTTTTTCATACTGTATAAAATTTTCCCATTTTTTATCTCTACAATTATTGTCTAAGTGGGGGCTTTAAAAGACCAGTCCACTAGGAAAAAGTTGCCATAATTTGTATAAATTCAGAAAGTTGATGAAAATGAATCATTTTTTGTTTTTACAGCATGTTCTGAATCACTAAAGGCTTCGAGATAATCGTGTGTGAAGTTTCGTCTGTTTATTACAACGAAAACATGCATAAAATTTTATGCTTGCCACAAATTCATAAATGCGGCAAACATAAATTTTATGTGTGTTTATGTTTTCGTTGTAATACACAGACGAAACTTCACACGCGATTATCTCGAAGCCGTTAGAGATTCAGAACATGCCGTAAAAACAAAAAATGCTCCATTTTTTTTATGAACTTTCCGAATATATACAAATCATGGCAAATTTTTCCGAGTAAACCTAATGCTAAAGGCTAAGGATGGTATCCTTAGCTAGGGATATGTATCCTCAGCTAGAGATAGTCGGTAGGAATAAAGCTAAGGATAATATTCTTAGCTACGGATACCTATCATTAGCTTGCTCTCGAGCAGACTAACTTTTTTATCTCTATGTTATTTGCATATGTTTGCCCAATTTTCGCCGGAAAACTAGCTCTCTAGGGGTTTTTCTAGGCGGAGAATTGATTGTGCGCATTGCCGAAGCATGAAATTGCTTGCATTACCTACCTTGGTTCAGGGAATACGAAGTTTTGAGACTTTTTATGGGTATACCCGGCGTGGCGACAGTTGAGGACGGGCACTTGAGGATGTGACATTTGAGGATGGCTATTTGAAAACTTGACACTTGAGGACGGGCACTTGAGGACGGACATTTAAGGATGGGACATTTGAGGACGGTCATTTGTGAACGGGACATTTGAGGATGGGTGCTATTTAGGACCTAAAAAAACATATCCCACCTTTGTTCCTCAAATGTTCCATTCTCAAATTCCCGTCCTTAAATGTCCGTCCTCAAATAGCCATCCTCAAATGTCTCATCCTCAAGTACTCGTCTTCAACTGTCGCCACGCCGTATATCTCTCATTTTGGTAACTTTCCAATGGCTCAATGATTTTGATTTTGGTAGTTTGATTTTGATCAAATGGGCAAAAAATGCGCACAATCGATTCATCAATTAAAATTGCCCTTGAAAAATTTGCATCAAAACGTTAAAACTCATAGAAAAAAATAAATGGTTAAAAAATCGTCCGAGAATTTTTTGGTGGACATAATTACATATATATTAAATTACAATATTCTTGGAAAAACACACAAGCAAAGAAACTTTCAAAATGTCTCTCAAAAATAAAGGCTTTTCCACAATAACACTGCTAGCAAAGTTTTAAATCACAAGGAGAGGCAGAAAAAGTACTTTGCTCTTTCCGAAGTTATCAGGATAGAATCACGGCACAGTAAAGTGGGCAAAAAATGGGGACACATGAAATTTTGTTACGAAACGAATTCTTTAATGCTTAATATCATGATATAACAAAAGAAAAAAATTTACTTGAAAACAAAAAATTNTAAAAATCGATTTTCTCGATCAGTTTTAATTCTTTTTGGAAAATTTCTTTTTCTACCACAATCTACATGCATTAATCTACAATTTTAAGAAGAAATTATTATTCCAAGCTTTTTTCTATTTTTTAAAAATTTTGCCATTTTCACAATCTTAAAAGTGTTATAACTTTTTTATATTTCGACCATTTTCGGAGATCTTGGTACCAAAATGTTCTTTGAAACGAGTAGAACAACGTCTATGAACGATTTTTTCGATTTTTGTCTAAAAATAATGTTTTTTTTTCAAAAAGCTTTAAAATTTGGGTAAATTTTGATGTTTTTCGAAAAAATTTCCTTGTTTTTGATCGAAAAATTAAAAAATCGTTCATAGACTTTGTTCTACTCGTTTCAAGGAACATTTTGGTACCAAGATCTCCAAAAATGGTCAAAATATAAAAAAGTTATAACACTTTTAAGAGGTAGAAAAAGAAATTTTCCAAAAAGAATTAAAACTGATCGAGAAAATCGATTTTTATCATAGGTAGTTTTTCGACTTTTTTCAATGCGAAAAAAATTCTAAGTCCTAAAAAAATCAATGCAAAAAATTCTAAGTCCTGAAAAAATATGAAAATTTTTTGTTTTCAAGTAATTTTTTTTTCTTTTATTATAAACATGGTATTAAGCATTAAAGAATTCGTTTCGTAACAAAATTTCATGTGTCCCCATTTTTTGCCCACTTTACTGTGCCGTGTCCAGTTCCAACTTCGGATTCCGCGATCCGACTTCTGAAACTAAGCAACGGGCCCCTAATCCACATTTTCGACAATATTTGAGGAGTCCATGAGGAGACTTCGCAACGATAGTTAATATTTTAGGTATTAAAATGGGCTGAAGTCCAGTGCGTAAAAAAGAACTTGGAAGCTACTTCCGAAAACAAACGCTTAGTTTTGGGTGCTGCTTTATATGCAATACGGTTTCCTGCTATGCGTGCGTCTGAGTTTGCGGCTTATGCTTATGGTAATTTTAAAAAGAGAATCATCACAGTGACTCAGTGTTGAAAGGACCTCTCCCCAAAATTGTAAATTCAAGCTAAGTTATCCTCCAAAAATGCCAGGTTTCTTCCTTGTCCATAAATTGGGGTTTTGTGATCAATTTTTTTCTAAAAATAAAGTAATTTTGAACTAGTATTGATTAGATATCCCACTGAAAGTGAAAAAATTTTTTCATCTGGAATTGATCCTACTAGGGGTAATTGTATGTGGGGAATTCGAATTTTACATTTCCGAGACTTGTAAATCTTTCCCCGAATCAAGAAAAGGCTATTTATATGACGTATGACATGTGATTCTTGCCAAAAATGTGGCCCTAAAGAGGGCTGGGTCATATAAATATTCTTTTCTTGATTTGGTATATAGCCTTTATCATATAATGTTAGTTTATCAGCCAAATTAATTTCCTTAAAGGGGGGGGGGAATATCCAGAGCCTATTTGAAAAAAATTTTTTTTCCTAATTTTTTTTGTTGCAAAATGACATATCATAGGTAGTTTGGGGTAATTTTATGCGAAAAATCGATTTTTTCAAATAGGCTCTGGATATTCCCCCCCCCCTTTAAGTTCATGGGAAGAGAAAACTTAAAAAGAAAAATTTTTAACCTTGTAGTCTCAAAAATCGAAATTCTCGGATGTTTGCCATGTTGAAATACACAGACCAGATATAAATTTTGGCCGAAAAAAATTATCTAGGGTGTTTTAGGCAGATTAGAAAATTCAAAAAATCAACGTAAAATCGGGTTTTTGATCTTCAGACTAGGGTTTACATTTTTCCGAGAGGTGGCATTTTCTCGGTATGACTCTTAAAAATTTTCTCATGCGCTAATCTCACTAATAAATTCAACTTGAAGACCAATCCAACCGTTTAAGGCAACCTTTGAAAGTCCAAGAAAGTTGTTGAGAAGTTGTATTGATTGTGCAATGTTAGCATATGATCCGTGATCATTGTTGCTTCATGCCTATATTCGAGCACTTAGCAGGAATACTCTGCTCAGTGTATGCCAATATTATATTTCGCTTTTGTGTGACCATGAAAAACAGTATATGAGCTGTTGAATTGTTGTAATTTTCGCATTCCAATAAACAATCAAGACCAAGCTCAAATCTTTCTCGACAAAAATGTTACATAACATCTTTTTTTAGATAAAAAGAATTGTATATTGAGCGAAAGTGAATGTCTTGATTTGCTATTAGCATTTACATTGGATGACGTTAAGTTAAATGACACTCCATTTAATTACGAACCAAGAGGATTCGTTTCAAGTATAGATGTTGCCATTTATAATAGTGTCCAATCCGGCAGACAAATGAATGGAAAACATAGCATCGGGTGATTTTTGAAATATCTTTAAAAATCTACAAAATTTTTAGCTTTTCAATCAAATCAAATGCTAGAAATTGGCTAACTGGTTTTGGAATTTATGGGGCAAATTCTCAAGCAGAAAATGTAGAAATTACAATTAGTGTATGTCTTAGAAAAACTTTGTATAGTGGAGTTTTTGGAGAGGGCAATCCATGAGGCATGATGGAAAAAGATAATTTCTATGCAAGAAACTCAATGATAAAAATTTTATGCCAATCACCATAAATCAAATTTTAGGTCGAAAAAGATGATAAATTAATTTCTAAAGAGGTTAAGAACATCAAAAATTTATATATTCCAAATAATACACGCGAACATCGAGTAGACATGACACGACCGGTAGCTATTTTGTCTGGATCTCGATATATATTGAATGTCGAGTTTAATGTAAGAAAGCAAATAACATTTTCAATATTATTTTCAACATGAAACAATGCCTAAAATAATATTTTTAGGGATATTACCACAATTGCTACTATGGGTGTAATGGAAAGATGTCTACTAAGTTTTTAGATCCTAAAACTAATGAACAAGCTGAGATCAACTTTTTTAACGTTTTAAATTCTAACTCAAACAATCAATATGGTAATATAGCCAAATTGTATCTTGGTATATAACATAAAAATATTTAAAAAGTTTTATTTTTTATAGAATTTGTAGGAGCTACTAAAATCGCATGTTTGCGACTTTTCGCTTCAATATACAGGCCTTCCTTGGATCAAGGAAGCGTTTTTTCGCTTTGAAAATGTCAAATTCGGATTCCTCGCATATTTTTACCTCTAGAGGGATCATTTCCAGAAAAAAAATTTTTGAAAATTTTTTCACGTGAGTGGCCTCCTATTGTGTAGTAGCTCCAATTTTTTTTGTTGGATACACAAAAAAAATTTTTCTTCCTTCATCGTCATTTTTGTCGTAAGAGGCGTTGTACAAAGTGTCGTACGACGTCGTACAACACAAAAATGCATGTCGTATGATAAAGACTTGTTACTTCGAAAATCGTTTATATAGTCGGATTCAACTGCCCTATGTCTCGATATCCTGCACACGATCCTGTGTAGTGGGCGGTAGACAGGATTTTGCAACAGGGGGAGGGATGTTGAACCTTCAAAAAATAACAAGTTATAAATAAAGGGTTTTTTAATTTTTAAATTAAATTTGAATAAATTTACAAATTACAAATCATTTATCGATTTTATTAACTTATGTTGTGTCCGATTTTGAATTTCGTCCGATTCAGAATCGGACGTCCGATCTTGAATTCTCAAGATCGGAAGTCCGATTTTGAATCGATCATCTTCGTTCGGATTTTGGATTCTTAATTCGGATTCTAGATTCGGATTCTGGATTCGGATTCTGAATCCGAATCCAGAATCTGAATCCAGAATCCGGATTCAGAATTCGAATTTAGAATCCAAACGAAGATGATAGATTCAAGATCGGATATCCGATTCTGAATCGGACGAAATTCAAAATCGGACACAACATATATATTATTCAATAAAAAATTTCATAAAATAGAGAAAATTATTTGCCTTTATAAATAAATATGCCTTGACATGGCATGTTACAACTATTCCAAGTCCCATCAAAAATGTACGTGTTACAGTTGCAATTATATCTGCCACCATCTTGTGCTATATATTGACCTAGACCATTGCCATAATCGCCATAAAAGCTGTTGATACCGTTATCATATCCAAAATATCCGCCGTATGCGGAAGCTAGAGCAACGAGAGCAAAAAATATCGTCAAACATTTAATAACAAACATGTTTACAGAATGTAAATGAAAAAGAATTTGAGAATTTTTCCAATCGAATTGCTTATATAGCTTTTTAATTGCCCGGTTTCTTGGTAGAATGGCATCAATGAGTTTGGCTTTGGTAGAATGGTGTCAATGAGTTTGGCTTTGGTAGAATGGCATCAATGAGTTTGTCCTTGGTAGAATGGCGTCAATGAGATATATTTGATTTCGATTTGGCGAATGGTTTAGTGGATAAAGTGATATGTGCATTGAAGTTTGTGCTTGTTGCACGTCATAAGTCCGAGTTGGCCCGATAAAATTGAATGAATTTAAGAAATACAAGAATTTTCTAATATAAACGAAATGTGAAAGCCATAAAAAATGGTTCCTTGCATGACTCTAGTTCGATCTATTTGTGCAAAATTTTCATATTTCCAAACGGGTTTCATAACTTACATATTTTTATTTTCAAGGCCGGTTCAAGGCGGTAACGATTATTTCAAATCTGAATTTACAAATTATTACTTAAAACAAATGATAGAGCAAGATTTTGAGCAAAAATTTATTTTTCATTTTAAACCATAAAATCGACAATCTTGATTTTCTACTAGATTATAACATGGTTTTGGAGGTTGTAAAATTAAAAAATTAATTTTTTTTAAATTAAAAAAAAGGCCTATTTTATACAAATTTTTGTATGTAAACATCGAGATCTTGGTGTCTTTTTAAAGCTCACGTTCGTAGCTTTAACATGACACCAAGATCTCGGCATATGGTTGTTCCTATCAAAAGTTATGGCGTATCTAGATATATCTTACTATAGCGGGTCGGATAATTTCCACATACCCTGTAAAATATTTAAATATAAATAATTTAAATCAATATTTTTATACGGCAAAATCACATTCAAACAAGAAAACACGAAGCAAGTATGTTATTGACAACAATCTTTCCAGCTGCGGTAAGTGGAGCATAACTACCGGCTTCATTTACTCTATTGATGGCCACGACTTCGTTTTGAATAAAATATCCATTACCCTAAACTGTTAACACTTCATGTCAATAAAATCTCACCTCCGAAGTAGTAAAAAGACAATCTCCAATTTTAATTTCTTCTGAAACGACTGCATTTTTCGGAAAATCATCTTTTTCTACACGTTCGTTGGGTGCTAAAAAAGATTTTTTTGCACCCTCAAAAAATGCCATTTTTGACTATAACTCCTTTTTGATTAGGGTACCCCACAGGAATTGTTTCAGTAGTATTTGTAACCTTCCAGAGGCTCTTTCTCGGTCAAATATCTTAAGAGCCGCTCAAATTGACATCTATGATCATTTTTGGGTATGAAAAGGATTAGAAAAATCTGAGGAGGCAATTCTCTCCCTTCCCTTGCGAGTTAATTTCATTGACACCAGATCAAAAAACAAATTTACCGGTACACTCTGCTTTGTAAATTAGATGATTCGGTGTAATTTTTAATGAAATTCCATCTGCTAGAGTAATCTGGATAAATTCAACTTCTGTTTGAGGCAATCTGCGTAGCCAACGTGTAACTCGACTATAAACTATCTAAAAAGTTATCCTAATACATTAAACACGCTATGTATGTCTGTTTGTGCTATATCCGTCAACTTAAGTCCAATTCTGTCACGGCCTATACCAATCTATAGGGTTCGGAGAGAGAAGAAAAATGACACCAAAATCATGGGAGTACCCTTCAAGAATAATTTTTTAGTTTAACGGAAGACTTATCATTGCAATTTAATGATAACAAATAAGGCATCTGCATGGACGAGTGGCAAAAAAAATTTCCGGCACTTAAAATGTTCCCGCGTTCGTAATCACTCAGAGGCGCTCGGAAATAGGGCTGAGCGTTTTGCAGGGTTTTTGAAACCTCGCGGCTGAGATCTCGTTACCTCGCAATAAAAAGTTGCGGAGTTTCATCAAACTCCGCAGGTTTTTATTATTAAAACCTGTGGGGTTTCATGAAACCTCGCAACTTTTGATTGCGAGGTAACGAGATCTCAACTGCGGGGCTTCAAAAACCCCGCAAAACGCTCAGCCCTACTCGGAAGCAATCGGATCAGGGCGGAGATCTTGTTCGGGGCGCTTGGAGACTTATCGATTAGATCAGCAAATCTCCTCTCCCCTCCGAGCGCGATAGTGCTCGGTCCTCCAGTTTATATAATTGAAAAAAGAAGTAAGATAAATATACCCCGTTCGTCGTATCTGCAGATTTAATCGAATCGCCAATTTTAAGGCCTTTCAGTCTTATAATTACTCCAGAATGCTCAAAATCTTGCTCTATCATTTATTTTAAGTAATAATTTGTAAATTTGAAATAATCGTTAACCGGCCTTGAAAATAAAAATCATGTAAGTTATGAAACCGGTCTTGGAAATATGACAATTTTGCACAAATAGATCGAAACTAGAGTCGAGCAAGGAACCATTTTTTATGACTTTCACATTTAGTTTGTATTAGAAAATTCTTGTATTTCTTAAATTCATTCAACTTTATCGGGTAAACTCGGGCTTATGATGTGCAACAAGCACAAACTCCAGCACATAGAATGCACATATCACTTTATCCACTAAACCATTCGCCGAATCGAGATCAATTGTATCTTAACCCCAAACTCATTGACGCCATTCTACCAAGAAACCGGGCAATTCAAAAACTATATAAGTAATTCGATTGGAAAAATTCTCAAATTCTTTTTCATTTACATTCTGTAAACATGTTTGTTATTAAATGTTTGACGATATTTTTTGCTCTCGTAGCTCTAGCTTCCTCATACGGCGGATATTTTGGATATGATAACGGTATCAACAGCTTTTATGGTGATTATGGCAATGGTGTAGGTCAATATATAGCACAAGATGGTGGCAGATATAGTTGCAACTGTAACACGTACACTTTTGATGGGACTTGGAATAGTTGTAACATGCCATGTCAAGGCATACTTATGTACAAAGGCAAATAATTTTTTCTATTGTATGAAATTTTTTTATTGAGTAATATAATAAGTTAATAAAATTGATCAATTATTTTGATTTGTAAATTGATTAAAATTTAATTTAAAAATTAAAAACCTTTTCTGTATAACTTGTTATTTTTTGAAGGTTCAACATCCCTCCCCCTGTTGCAAAATCCTGTCTACCCCCTACTACACAGGGTCGTATGCAGGATATCGAGACATAGAGCATTTGAATCCTACTATAAATGTGTAAAGTTTGTTCGAACGATCTCGGAAACAGAGCTGTCAGAAAACTTGCTTTTGGTGCAAGTTTTACTTGCATCGAATTTTTTCAAAATTTTATATTTTTTGGCTAAAACATGTGTAGAACGACTAAAATAGTTGAAATAACATGTTTTTAGCTAAAATTGGGGGA
>OZJO01010120.1:0-33088 GCA_900406225.1 Acrobeloides nanus
TTTATTCAATCGAGGAATCGGCTCTTGGCTTTTTTGACATTTTGCGCGTGGTCGTGTGTTTTTAGAAAGTTTTTTGATGAATAGAAATTATTTTTTTTAAATTTATATCACGACACACCAAAGAAAAAAGTGAAAATAGGGTAAAAAAATAAAAAAGAATGTCGCCAAATGACTCAGCTCGCCGAGCGCTTCAAAACGAGTACCATATCATGGGGTATTGAGGTTTCTCATGGCCGAGTGGTTAACGCACTCGGCATTAACTCATAGGACGTGGGTTCGATCCCGCGCCCTAAAGTCCTTTTTTATTTTGTTGTCAAAAGTCATAAAAATTTTGCATATCCATATTTTTATGCGGGGAATATTATTTTTCCATGAAAACTTTTGGAAAAATTGGAAAAAATCGAAAAAAATAAGCATAAGCCTAAGCTTAAGCATAAGTGTAGGCATAAGTGTAAGCATAAGCCTAAGCTCAATTCTAATCTTAAGCCTAAGCATAATATATATATAGCTCAAGCCTAAGCATAAGCCTAAGCTTAAGCCTAAGCATAAGTGTAGGCATAAGCCTAAGCTTAAGCCTAAGAATAAGCATAAGCCTAAGCTCAATTCTAAGCTTAAGCCTAAGCATAAGCTCAAGCCTAAGCTTAAGTCTAAGCTTAAGCCTAAGCATAAGTGTAGACATAAGCCTAAGCTTAAGCCTAAGAATAAGCATAAGCCTAAGAATAAGCATAAGCCTAAGCTCAATTCTAAGCTTAAGCCTAAGTTTAAGCCTAAGCATAAGCTCAAGTCTAAGCTTAAGTCTAAGCTTAAGCCTAAGCTTAAGCCTAAGCATAAGTGTAAGCATAAGCCTAAGAATAAGCATAAGCCTAAGCATAAGCTCAAGTCTAAGCTTAAGCTTAGGCCTAAGCATAAGCCTAAGCATAAGCTTAAGCCTAAGTTCAAGTCTAAGCTTAAGCCTAAGCTTAAGCCTAAGCTTAAGCCTAAGCTTAAGCCTAAGCTAAGCCTAAGCTCAAGTCTAAGCATAAGCGTACGCCTAAGCCTATATCCATGACCATCTCAGCCTAAAAATAGAACTATAAAATTTATTCTATCCTAAATTATTCTATTCCAAAACTCAAACAATATAAAAATTAGACTTTCTCCATTACCCCATTTGTCTCGGTCGTCCTCCAAACACATCTGCGTTCAGCCAAAATTTCGCGCCGAAACCCGTTACCAAACAAAAACTCCAAGTTCTAAAAAAAGAATTGCATACTCCATTTTCGATCATCTTTTTCGAAGATAAAATCAAGGCGGAAAAGACCCGCCATCCCTCTCTTACTCCTCCTCTTATTCTCACTCCTTTCTGCAGCAGCTGCTGCTTGGCTAGGCCAGGCCGTGATGATAGCTCATTGGGGGGAAGAAGGACACACGAGTGAGGAGAACGGATGGAGATCTTTTCTTTTATGCAATGTCCGGCTGTTTACGCGCAAAATTCGGCATTGACTTTTTTCTTGCTAGCGCGAAGTCCGAGAAAATGTGTGTATGTGTGTGAGAAAATTTTGTGGAAAATTTTCGAAAAACTTCTTATATAGGCTTAAGAAATTTTAAATAGCTTGATTAAATTGAATTGCTTAACGTGAATTTGCGGCAGAAATTTTTGTTTTATGTAAAATTTTTATAATCTTCTTGGCATTTTTCATAGCTAAACGTTTTCTTCGAATTTTTTCGTTTTTTTCTTACTAACCCAGTTTTCTCTCTTATATGGGAGTGTATATCAAAACGATTGTTTGCAACCGCGCAAGTTTTTGTACGAAAAAATGCCTCAGGCGATAAGAAAAATTTCTTTTGATTTATTCTTTTGTGCGTTAATCCATTTTTCTTCGATATCTAAAAAGTTGAATGATAGATTTTTTGCGTTTTTTATTTGCATAGATGTAAAAAACTAATGACATTCATTTCCGGTCAAAAACAAGGCCATTTTTCATTAATTTTTTCGTGGATAAATAGTTTACGACGCGCTTTTTGAGATTTTTAAAGACATTTTTATATCATTTTTTAATTTGTAGGCAAACCATGCAACCATTTATGACGACGGCGTTGCCAACCGCATTCCTGCAGCAGCCCATACACAGTGCTTACCGGACTCCGACTACATCTTCAGCCGAATTATATGCATTAGCAAATGGAAGTTTGACTAATGGTAATAATTATTTTGGGCATATTTTAGGTAGATTTTTTAAGCATGCCAAAACAGGGGAATCGAATTTTTTATTAGGCATAAGCTTAGGCGTATGCTTACGCTTAAGCTTAGGTTTATGTTTAGACCTGTAAAAGAAAAAGGTATAAAATAGGATGTATAATTTTTTTCTTTTCATTTATCCCCCTGAAACACTGTACACTGAGCCAGATGGCCGCTAAGCCTGACGTTATTGAACCTAAAACATTTGAGTAAAAAGGTAGACGACTATCACTTCACCATATTTTCATAGGATGGATAGTGCCCATTTTTGTATGATAATCTCATATCCATTTTTGATTCCCCTCGCAGGCATACTTGAGCAGGGATCAAATTTTCTTTGAAAAGTGCAGAGGTCTAAGTTCCTGCCTTCCAAAGTCTGGAAAAATTTCGACCAAAAAATGTCGTAAAATTGCCATTTTATCATTTTCCCCCAAAATTGATCCTTGCTCTCCAGATTTACAAAAATCTTCGAAGGGGATCAGGCCTCCAAGTGCGGTGTGGGTCCATTTATGGGCTCCTATGCATGGATTATGAGTTTTTTCTCATGGCGGAAAATGCCCTATTCTATAAATAGCGTAGTAAAGGTGAAGTAACTAAAAAATCAATTTTTAAAACATTGAGAAACTTTTTTTAGGTAATTGGAATGCCCATGTACAAAGTTCCCAGGCTTCAACCCATAATTTGAATGGTATCCATGTCTCAAATCTGAATGGTGGACTACGATATGAAGATCAAAATTTGAATAATGTATATGCAGCATTGAATGGCCAGCTACAAATTGACCCCTCGTTAAAACAAGAGCAGAGACCCGATAATTCCAACACTAGTTCTTCAAGTCGATCGCAGGTAAAGAAAGTGTAAAATCGAATATCCCATAGTTATCATTTCTTTCGTACCATTCGTTTTTTATTTTTAACTATTCCCATAATCAATCAATTCCATCCTGGCATAAAATTAATGATTTTTTTCAGGAATCAGAAAGAAAAAGCCCATCCCAATCATCTGGACTAGACACACAGAAACGATTACACGTCTCGAATATTCCCTTCCGCTACCGAGATCCAGATTTGAAAACGATGTTCGAAAAATATGGCCCTGTAACAGATGTGGAGATTATTTTCAACGAGCGTGGAAGCAAAGTAAGAAAAACGTTTAAGCATCATAATTCCTCAAAAAACGGAAACAATTATTCCAATTCAGGGTTTCGGATTTGTTACCATGGAACGAGTAGAAGATGCGGCTAAAGCAAGGCAAGAAATGCATGGATGTGTTATTGAGGGACGGAAAATTGAGGTAATTTTTTTGAAAAATTGCAAAATTCAAAATTTTAGGTGAATCTTGCCACTGCAAGGATACATTCGAAAAAACCGGCTAAACCTCCTGGAGGTATAGAAATTTTTTTTGCAAAAATGTTATTTTTCAAAAAAAAATTTTAGTTGTCGCCGATCCGACCGCTACTTTGGCTGCAATACAAAATGCGATGTTACAACAAAGAGCTGCGGCAAATAATGCCATCTTGCTTCAAAATCCAGTCTTCTCACAAGCTTTAGCGCTTAGGAATTTAGGTAGTGTACAGGAATTTACAAATTAATATAGTCTGATTCATGGTATAAGTCCTAAAATCGAGGGTAACATGGCGCAGTAGAATTTTCACAAAACGCCACATGTCGCGGGTTCCACTCACAATCAAAAAAATTTTTCATATTTTGCAAATGCCTAATTTTGACTACCGATGTTTTTCTTGTTGGTGGTCTGAAATAAGCTTAGGCTTAGAATGCTTTGCTTAAACATAATCCTAAGCCCAAGCCTAATTTCAGGCCTAAGCCCAAGCGTAAGCCCAAGCCTAATCCCAAGCCAAAGCCTAAGACTAAGCCCAAGCCTAATCAGCTTAAGTCTAGACCTAAGCACAAGCCTAAGACTAAGTTTAAGCATAAGCTCAAGCCTAATATTTTTTCATTTTGGATGAGTTCTAAAACCTGATGCTAAATCTAAGCCTAAATCATTAGCTTAAGCCTAAGCCCAAGTCTAAACCCAGAATAATTTTACTTGATATACAACCGAATTTAATTTGTTTATAGCAATACCCGACCTACTAAAAGCCCAATTCGCGGCAACCTCATTGGCTACTCCACAACTTCCACTCATAAATCTCGCTGCCCTACCTCAAATGGCCACTAGTCCAGCATTGGTTGCTGCTGCCAACCTCAACAACCCTCTATTCGCTCAACAGCAACAACTCCTATTGCAACAACATCTTTTGAATGCTGGTCTAAGTGGTGCCACAATCGACCCCAAAGCACTTCAAAATAGTCTCCAGCTCCAAGGACTTGCCGCCGCTCAAGGTTGTATCTACTATTGTACTATTTTTAAAACTTTTATCCTCATATTTGAGCTACTCGTCTTAATAGGCTTTCTTGAAATTTTATGCGGATACGGATATTTGTACAAAAAGCAAGCGCATGAAATTTGTTGAAATGAGCATGAAAAATTTATAGGTCTAGCATGAAAAAAAAGAAAGAAAAAATCGCTTGCGCTAAAAATTTTTGTTATAAAAATTCTTTTTATTACTTATTACGGGTTGCTGTAAGTGTTATATTATATACATCAAAGCACGGGTAAAAAGTTGCATGAAAAAATGTGATAAGTTATACTTTTGCGGGTATTTTTTAAATTTTTGAAAATTTAGATTTTATTAAAATTGACTAAAGAAAAGTTTCTTCTCGGTTGATTTAAATTTTTGGTTCACATTTTTCCTAAAATTTTAGGCACATCTCTTTTTATATGCACTCTAAAAAGTTTTTACGGTCGGGAAAATATCTTGACCCCCCTCGTTCTCCAAGGGAAGAAATTACAATTTTATAAAAAATGAGAATAATCAACCTACGGCGTGGAGGGATGGAAAAATTTGTTCAAAAATTAGAAAAAAAATTGCAAAAAATCAAATTTTCTCGACCAACAAAATTCCATTTTTGACAAAAATTCGATTTTTGGTCAAAGAAAAACTTTTTTAGAGTGTATTCTCATCTTCTTCCTAAAACTTCTCTGCATGTCTATCTCTCTCTCTCTTGAAAAATTTATTACATTTTTTTCAATAAATTATAATTTCAGCTATCCCTTGCACGGCTGCCGCACCTGGTGCCACTCTAATGCCGTCGTTGAGCCCACTGGAAGAGCAAATTTTGGCCGCCGCAAATCTGAAAGCACAGCTTCCCACGACTGCTCTCCAACAAGCTGCTGCAACTAACACCCAAGCATATCGGGCTGCGAATCGCTTCGCACCATACTAGAGAAGAATTTGATCAATTTTTGAAAAAAACTACCATATCTGCATGTGGAAAAAAATTATAGGAATGCCATATTTTTGCATGAGACAAAAGGTGCTATACAACGTTTTCAGGGTGCACATATTTTTGTTTTGTAAATTTGATCTCTGGTAGGAGTTTTCAATACGCACCCTACACGGCGCGCAAAAAAAACAAAAAAGGGCATGGCATGGGTCAAAATTAAAAGTCACCAATCGATTCAGCTCACCAAGAGCTTCAAAACGAGTACCATATCATGGGGGTTTTTGAGGGTTTTTCCCATGGCCGAGTGGCTAAAGTGATTGGTTTGAACTTTAAAGGCACGGGTTCGAATCCCGGCCGTACCCTTTTCGATTTTTTGCGCACCGTGCCTAGGTTTATTTTTTTGAATATTTTTGAAAAAAGTGGTTAACAAAAAAATTGAAACGACTGACAAGACATTACAAAAAAAGAAAGAACTTGTAAATTTAACTTTAAAGTAAAAAAAAATAACCACTTTTTGAAAATTTCTTTTTTGTTTTTGAAACTAGGCATGTATTTGTTAAATAAGGGGTCATCCATAAACAGTGCCGTACCGAAAGGGGGTACAGGAAGTACATGTACCCCTCCACTTCAAGGACCAAAAAAAGTTTAAAAATCCAAAAGTTACCCTCTTATGTTTTTAACCAAAATTTTGTACCCCCTCTCATGAAAAAATCCTGGGTACAGCACTGTACATAAATTACATTTGCATGGTTGTGGGTCGCCCAAAATTTAACGGGATTGCCACAATTTTTAATTTTTGACGTTGAAACAGGCAATCAAATCTGTTATTTTTTGGAGGAAGGGCCAAGAAAAAAATTTCCAGTTGTAATTTATGGATGGCCCCTAATACATGACAAGCCATAGAATTTTATGGCTTATCAAAAGGGTTATCACCACGACGGTTTTTTGACAAAAATTGGAGTCAATTCGAACTTTTTTTAAAAACATGTCACGTCATTCGACTCAGTTCAACGAGATGAGTAAAACGAGGTATATATTATACAAAGATGCTAACGATTCACATATCTGAGTGGTTAGTGTGCCATGATTTGCACTTAGAGGTCTCGGGTTCGAATCCTGTGCCAACTTTAAAGTTGTGCAACTCCCATGAAAATTTTTGCATATCTCTATTTTGGCTTCTAAAACACTTTGCTATCATCGTTACTTGCTGGAGCTGTATAGTAATAGTGATTTTAAGTTTTATAAAACCTAACCTTACTATATAGCTCCAGCAAGTATTTAATGGCCAAAAAATGGTTGCAAAGTGGTTTAGAGGCCAAAATGGAGAAATGCAAAAATTTTCATGAAATTTGGTCAACTTGGATTCGAACCCGAGACGTTTTCTTGTAAGAGTACCTTTTTTAAGTGCAAATCCTGGCTTACTAACCACTCAGCCATGTGAATCGTTAGCATCTTTGTACAATATATACCTCGTTTTACTCATCTCCTTGAGCTGAGTCGAATAGTGTGACTCGTTTTTAAAATTTCGAATTTCCTCCAATTTTTGCCAAAAAAACTGCCGTGTCTCTGGAGTAGCGGAGAAGGGGTATTTTCAAGTTAGCCAAAAATTTATTCCAAACCATTTTTTTAACTCATGTTGTAAAAAAGGTACTCTTACAAGAAAAAAAGAATAACATATTTTAGATGACCCATGTGAATTATGTCAACCTTTGAAAATTTAAACCAATGTTGTTTTTTAACTTTTATTTTACAATTTTGTATCATTCATTATATTTCTTCATAATATATCATTTGTTCTTGATGATGGTGCGCCATATAGCTTTATCTTCTTAATTGTTTTAAATACAAACCCAGATGATTTAATGTCTTCCTATTCGCATATTTTTGTACGAAAATTTTTGATTTTATTATCTCTTTTGCCGTGATTTTTGTATATTTGTAACAATTTTTGCATTTTTTTATACGACTTTCTTTTCTCAACTCTATCTGAATGGTTCTCTCTCGACATCTCTTTCTTCTCATCAAAATTCTTATATGGTCACACGACGAATTTTTTAGCGGGATTATTTTGCTCACAAAGTTTTTCGATGTTCTTGTAATATTTTTATGCGAAAAAAATAAATTTTTAAAATGTATAAATGCTATGAAATATATAAGGTGCCCAAAGAACTGTTGGTGCCAAAAGAATGCCACAGGCCACACCCTCAGAACGAGCCAAGCTAGGCTTGGCTCGAGTTCTGTTCTACCAC
This sequence comes from Acrobeloides nanus, assembly GCA_900406225.1. Lineage (NCBI taxonomy): Eukaryota > Metazoa > Nematoda > Chromadorea > Rhabditida > Cephalobidae > Acrobeloides > Acrobeloides nanus. The sequence continues at coordinate 7,755 of OZJO01010120.1, forward strand.
ATCTCAACCCCACTATATAAAAGGGTCCCCATACGAGGTCCCAGGTAAAGGGCTAATGCTCTAGATCGAATTCCCTGCCGAGCAAAATTTCAGTGTGCTATGTTTATTATTTTGATTATCTAGAGAATTTTATTGCGCACTCAGCGGGTACATTTCTCAAAATTATTATATTTGAATATTTTCTCCAGATTGCACTTTGCCAAGCTAGGCTTGGCTCGTCACGAGGGCGTGATTTGTGGCATCCTTCGAGCGCCACAACTGAATTCTATCTTATTTTTTCAACAAAAAAATCAAGTTTTTTAATTTTCACCAAAATAACCCTATAGACTGGGTCTCTAAATTGCCATATAAATATGGCATTGCCATATTTTTGTGCCATTGGTCATATTTTTCATCGTTATACGTAATTGAAAAATATGGAATTTGCCATATTTTGAAGAAACATATGTGGATACCCTGCCTATAGGGGTTTTTCAACGCGAGAAATCAATTGCCCGTATTGCATAATCTTGAAAATGCTCCCCTTATTCAAAGAAAAGGTATGTATTGAAGCGGAAATAGGCTAATTCAGTGCCAGGGAAGCGTTTTCAAGGTTTGGAAATGCACGCAATCGATTTCTCGCATAGGAAAACCCCCTATAAAGTTATTTTGGTGAAAATTAAAAAACTTGAAAAAATCGCAAAAATCCTTTTTTTGACACACATAAATATCAAGTTTATTAGATTTAAAATTACAATTATATGATAGGATTTTGAGCCATATCCTGAGTAATTTTAAAGAATTAGTAATAAAGAAACGAATAAACTAAAGCACAACAATGAAATATGGCTATGCCAAAAACTGAGGCGTACACAAAAGGTAGGAGAAGAAAAAGCCAACAAGGAGATTTGGCGGCGGTAGCCCCCAGGTTGAGGAAGGGGAGCTAAACCCCAAAAAAGTTTTTTTCAAGGTAAAAATTGAATTTTTTTAAAAGAAAAGATTGGTTAAAAACGTTAAAAAATGGATAAATTTGTAAAAAGTTTGATATTAAAAAAATTTTTAAAATAAAAATCATAAGAGGTTACCCTTATATTTTTAGCTGGTTTTCGGTTGGCCAAAATATAAGAAGGGCCCTTAGGTTTTTTCCGACCTTCATCAGTAATAATGAAATCGCTTTTATTGCAACTTCCAATTTCAACCACGGTTGGGGGCACTCCCCCCATCTATAGCCTGCATCACCCTCCTTTTGTATACGCCTCTGATCAAAAATTGAAAATGCTAATAGGCGACAATAAAAGTTTTAACTGTGTTACACTTCTTTTAGTCCTTCAATTATTAACAGTGGCTCAACATCATCTAAACTTTTGTAAAGTTGCATAAATTTCTCAGAAAATCACAATAGCCGACACAAATTTTCCTCCCATGTTTTTTACGCTTAAAGCACTCGACAATCTAGAAGCTCTCAGCCGTAAAGTTTTCGTATATTTTCTCTCTATATACATCCACTTAAGAATGAGGCACCTTTTTCTTATATAAGCGAATGGCTGAGTGGTTAAACAAAGAAAAGAAACGAAAACTTTCCACTTACTATTTGCGTTTCGCACCTGTTGTTGTTGAAGAAGATGGGGCAGGGGGTGAAATCGAAAAGATTTTTATGTTCAGATACCAACAGAACTGTTCGCAGATTTTCCAACAGAATAGTAATAGATTGGCATAGGCATATATCTAAATAATCGAAGTTACATCGGCTCTTATACCCCTGATTGAAGTGTTCTAAAGTTGAAAAAATTTTATTTTTCAAAATTTTCTCAAAAATGACCCTATTAGGGGTAATTTTATGCGGGAAACACGTTGGCGATGTTATTTTTGCGTAAAAACGCTTCCATTTTTTAGAAAATCGAATTTTTGCATATTAGCTTTTTCGAAATATGTACTTTCTTTGTTCGAAAATTCGATTTTCTAAAACTGGAAGCGTTTTTACTGAGTGTGATTATTGAAGCGAACCATGGGGTAATCTGAAATAAAAATTTTACCGTCATCAAAACCAAAAGTCTGTACTCATTAAAATAGAAGTCATAGTATTGATTTAATATTATCACCAATGGACTCAAGTAAATCGAATCCCATAGCTCCAGTGCACTCCTGCTCATATGCGCTATCACCAATCTATTGGTGGCCTTCGCTGCTACAGCTCCAAGGCACAAGGCCAATAAAGTAATGTTTTTGTCATAAATATGCGATGGCGACTTGCTATAGATCATAATGAACGGTACACAAACAAATATTAGAGGAAACAATGGGAAGATGACAGAAGTGCCCTAAAATCATGCGTTTTTAGGAAACAAATAAAGGGTGTCTCAGCAAAGTGTAAACACCAATGATTTGTCATTATCTCAGGAATCCTGGCGAATTTCTCGATGCGATTTTTTTAAGTTAGGCAGGCTAAATGTGCATCGAACGAGGTGAGTTGCACCAAAAAATATATAAATTTTTAATATTTTATTTTTGCCTTGCAATATTTTGTTTTAGGAAAGATCAACCTCAACAGTAGAATTTTCAAAAATTTTCGCGGATTCTGAAAGAGCATTTCCAGACTTTGGAAGGCAGGAACTTAGACCCCGCACTTTTCAAAGAAAATTTGATCCTTGTCCAAGTTATTTACCTACAAAAAATCATGAAAAAAGATTTTATATTTTTAAATATGTAAAAAATCATATGAAATCATAAGCAAATTTAAAATTCTCTGTTAACGGCTTAGTCAGTTTTTTTTGACAAGTGACAAACTTGTCGGTTTCCTTTTATTTTTGTCGCTTATCACTAATCAAGTACAACAATAGACCCCTGATTTAAATTCTTTTTTCATGATTTTTTGTAGTTAAGTAAAATCGGCTATGCTCTTTCAGAATTCGTGAAAAATTTTGAAAAATTCTGCCGTTGAGGTTGTTTTTTCCTAAAACAAGATATTGTAAGACAAAAATAATGTATTAGGAATTTTTATTTTTGATGAAACTCGATGCACATTTAGCCTACCTAACTTTAAAAAAATCCGCATCGAAAAATTTGTCAGAATTCCTGAGATAATGACAAATCATTGGTGTTTACACTTAGCTGAGACACCCTATAGTAACATACAGCAACAGTGGCTCCATTCTTGCCAGCTCCTTCGGTAAAAATAACTTTCATATAACCAGCAACTTGCCATATACACAAAACATAACATCCGGCAAGTGTGATATATTTGAAACGAGTACCAAACAGCTAAAAAATATATAGGTAAAAAAGTGAATTTAAAAATTACTGAAATATTCCAAATTTGAGGTCCGAAAAGCGCCGTCACTAACAGCACAGAAATTACAACCATCTGAGCTTCGGTTACATCAAATCTAAAAAAGTTTTGTACGGGGTGTGCCAAAAAAGTGGATTTTTGTGATTTTTTTGGCGTACAAAAAATCTGAAAAGAAAAGAAATAAAAATTTTTTAAATGTCGCCAATCAATTCAGCTCGCCTTTTTTTCAAATTTTGCAGGAAAACCTGCTGTCCATAGGCTCAGATCTTTTACCTATGTATAATACAATCAATACCTAGAAAATCTCAACTGCCCAGTACAATAAGTGGACCAATGTGCACAATAGAAGACCACGACGGCCAATACTGTGCACCCAAGAACGACATAGCGACAATCGCCTAATTGCATAGCATGACATACATTCAACATAACAAAAACTAAAAATCTCTTGAATTATCATAAAAAATTTCTCTCATTTTATACCTTGAGACATAGAATCACAACCATGGTCAAAAAGTTCTCCTAAAGGCGAAGATGAGTTCGTTCTCCGAGCTTGCTTGCCATCAGTGGCATCGAGAGTTTGATAAAAGAATAAGCCTAATGCTGCTTGGAAATAAGCCCAAGATGGTGCCTAAAATTTAAAACAAAATTAGTTGGTCATACATATCCATTTTACTATACTTATAGAGATTTCTCGATAAACAAAAAACTCCTTTGTAAAGTGACAAGTATCTCATTTTGCACTCAAATAATCAAAGGTTCGATCTAGCCAGGGCGAAAATTTTATATCATCAATTCAGAAAAGTTGTTCAAGGCCCGTTATTCCCCCATAACCAGGGTGACCAAATGTTCTTATTAATAAGATTTGTTCTTATTTTGAGAGTTTAAATCTTTTTTTTAAGCAAATTTTAATAAAAAATCTGATTTTTTCAAAAAAATGCGAAAAATCTTATTTTTTTCACTGTTTTTTAAAGAAATTCTTATTTTTTGGTTATTTTCCAACAAAAAAAATTCGGTGCTACTCAGAGTTAGGTAATCAAAATGACAGGATTATAGATCTGGAAAATTTTTTCAAAAAATAACCTATATAGGAGTAATTTTATGCGAGGAATCGTTTGCGCGCATTTCCGAAGCGTGAAAACGTTTCTTTGATTCGGATTCAGGAAGGCGGTATGTGTGTACTGAAATGAAATAAAATCCAGTTTTTCGTTGTAAAACTGACTTTCTATAGATTTTTCTAGAAAAGGAATCGATTGCGCACATGGCTGAAGCATAAAACCATGTAAAATAAAATCTCATTTGATTGAACATGTTTTATGCCTGAGATTCTACTTTATTATAGTGTCAAGGGAGCGTTTTCACACTTGGGCAATGCACACAATCAATCTCTCGCATAAAATTACCCCTAAGATCAATAAGCAAATAACTTACGACTTCTGTAGAAGAAAAGCAGAAAAACGAAAGTATGAGAACAGTACTAAGATTTATGATTAAGCCAATAAGAGTAATTGTATTTGGAGCCAGCCAAAGAGGATAATATTGCACAATGTTGTCCCAGAATCTAAAAAAATTTTCATTGCAAATTTTCCAATGCCTTATTCTTTTTGTCCCCATGCCTTGTTCGCTTGTGACACTTTTTCAGTTTAACGCTCATCTCTAATTTTTGCTTGATTTTTTAGTATTTTTTGTTAGCTTTTGATTATAAGCGCTTTTAAAATTCATTTATTCAAAAACAAAACACAACAAACACTAATCACACCTCTACTTTATAATTTTCAAGACTAACATTTTGCATCAAGAAAGTGACCTAAAAAATGGTAAACCATACGTGGGAAAGTGAGGAGACATGATTCTCCCCATTTCGCCGCATTCGTGAAAAAAATTAAGTACCCAATCCGCATTTTTTCGAGCAAGCGCAAAAATTTTGAAATTTTGATGTGAAAAATGAGAAATGAGTCATCAAAAAATGCATAATTCGTCAAAAATAACATTCAAATCACGAAAATCGACAAAAATTTCGCATTTTTATATACTAAACTCGCTAAAATTCGATTTTTTATAGATTCAATTCGCAAAAATGCGAAATGGGCAATAGACCCAATTCGCAATTTTCGTCGCTGATCCCATCCGTAAAAAATAACGATAAAGCTATAAAGATCAAAATTTACTAAAAAATTAAGTAAAAATTAGGGTACTCCGAGCTTTTGGCAGCGAATTAAATTAGCTTTAAAACTACCAAAACATCAAAAAGTTTTTGTAGTTATAGTTAAAACATCAAAATACACAATTTTTATAATGGCATTGCCAAATGCTCGTTGCCAGAAGCTCTAGTACCAAAATTAGAGATGAGCGTTAAACTGAAGGAGTGCTGCTCCAATAGAACAAAGCATTTGGAAAATTTCTATGGAAGAAATATTTCTCTTTGTTCTGGTCTATTTTGCTGTGCCTTACCTTTTCATACACAGCTCATCCAACCAAGATACATCGGTTGCTGAGTATTTATGCTCTCCCAGACCAACAAGCTGATCCGGCCTCATTTGGCAGTCACTTTCCAAATAAGAATCCCATAAGCTTAACACGCTATTTTTTAAATATCCCATAGCTCTTCGACAATTAAATTCTCGACAGTTAATTTTCTAAAAATTCGACAGTTATTTTCTAAGCTTTTCAACAGCTAAATTATTTCTTTATAAAATGATTTTTAAAAATTAAAGTGCATTAATAAAAAACTTTTAGAGATTGACACATACAAACTGTCTAGACGTTATTTTGAATACTTCCCTATGAGTCACCTAGTAAGTGAAGTAAATTTTTTCACAAAAATGACATCACAAATCACTTTCAAGGACCAGTCTAGTAAAAGTTGCCATAATTTGTATATAGGTTCATCAAAAATGGAGCATTTTTGTTTTTTACGACATGTCCTGAATCGTTATTTATACTTCCGTCATGTCGCGACGCGCCGTACGAATGTGGTACGACACAAACATGCACTGTCGTGTCGCAACACGACAGAACTATAAATCCCGCCTAACGGTTTCAAGATAATCGTGTGTGAAGTTGGCGAAATTTGAAATCTGTGTCAATTTCTCACGCGGTTATCTCGAAACCGTTAGCGATTCAGGACATGTCGTAAAAACAAAAAATGCTCCATTTTTCATGAACTTTCCGAATATATTCAAAATATGAAACTTTTTTCCGAGTATACTCGGTCCTTTAAATTGATCAATTTTTAAAAATTTATATATTAAGATGTTCTTAAACAAAAGTTGACTTATGAACAAATTAAAACAATGCAATTTTCTAGACATGTGCCAGTCACTTTTAGATAAACTTCTTAAAAATCCTTATCATAATCCACAAATTCTTCTTATAAATTCCAAAAAAATCTCTTAAAACTAGAAATAGAAAATTTTAATTATCAAAATCGATCAAAACTGGTATGTTTTACTCGAGTAAGATCCAAAATTCCCTTGCAATTCGATAAAACTCCTATAGAGCTGTGGCTGGATAGAGATATGCAAAATTTTTCAAGGAATTTTGACAACTTTAATTTCGGGCCGGCATTCGAACTCTATACCTATAAACTACAAATTTGTCACACTAACCAGTCGGCTATGGAATTCTGTAACCGCGATGCACAAAATGGTACTAGTGTTACTCGTATCGATGAGCTAAATCGAATGGCATTAACCGTTTTAAAATTTCGCCTGTAGCCCCTCTTATATGGTAACTAGTGAAGGCAAGTAAAGGACTATTTATTGTATAAACATTACACAAGACTAAGACTTGATGCCCACGAGGCCAAGTCTCTTAGCTAAATAACAGCTGTTAGAGGAGGGGCCATAGATCTACAACTTTGATATAGGTTTTGATCGAGTTGTCTGGCTCCATACCCCCAGTTTTGATTAAATTTAGATCAAATTTGGAAAAACGATCAAATTTGATCAAAACGGAGAGTATGGAGCCAGACAACTCGATCAAAATCGATATTAAAGTTGTAGCTCTATAGGTATTTTATCGAATTGCAAGCGTATTTTGGATCGTAATCGAGTAAAACACACCAGTTTTGATCGATTTTGATGATCAAAATTTCCGATCTCTACTTAAAACTAACCCATTTAGGTATCTCTTTGGTCTTCGACTGAACAGGTGTCTTACTAGACCTTGTCTGGACGGGCATTTTTCAATCCAATCACAAGGTTGCGTTCCCTAAAAAAATATGATTAATAGCTTGTCCAAAAACCAACAATTCAAAAGTTATCACGTGTTTTGATAAAAGGTGCTCGAGCAACGTGTGAATTAATCAAGTCCAATGTCCAATTCTTATTACTCAATGTTGCCGTCTAAAAAATCCAATCACCAATTCTTATTCCAAGACAGTCAGGCAGCAGTTTGGGACAAAATGCCAATGCCAATATTTTTTGAATATGGCGGGAGATTTAAAAATGTAAATAATGGTCATAAGAAGCATAAGTATGCGCGTCCTCCGACAAGAATTTAAATAAAATCACAACCTACTTTACCCCTCCCCTCCCTCCTCCGATAAATACACAACTCATATCGTGACTACAGACCAAAACAGGCCAGCACCCCAGTACCGTATTTAGGTTCAAATTTTGATGTGGGGGGGGAAGCGTAAAAAAATTCACTCCCCCCCCCCAACCCACAATTGCCTCTTGCACAAACCGTCCCTCCAACACTTACACAATCACACTCCTCCCACCTTTTCGTAACAACAAGACAAAACAAGGTCACACCCAACACTATTAAAATGATAACTTATCATCTAAAGCTAAAGAAAAATTGGGCCATAAATTTGTGTTAATAGAAAGTTTTTCTTATTTCTTTACCAAAAATGAAAGACTTTTATCTTCAACAATCAATTGTTATATTTTTCATATTATGCCAAATAGCTTATATTTGCTGTATGTGTCCACCAAGTACAATCCAGGGAATGGATTCCAATACCTGCTATAAACCATCTAAAATTCCTAAAAGCTTTAATGATGCTGAAGCTGATTGTATAGAGCACAAACAAGGACATTTAGCTTCAATTTTAAGTGGATTTGAAAATTCTTTTGTCTTAGGTAAATCCCTATTTTTATAAAAATTAAAAAATTGCAGGACTTCTTAATGATTATTATAATGACCAGGGTTTTTATTGGATTGGTGGTTACCAAACAGGCACAACTTGGAACTGGACAGATAAATCGCCTTTTGTTTATACAAATTGGGAGAAAGGTTGTATTATACTATTTAAAGAGGAAATGTGCGTGTGTCTGTCTATGAGGACTAACTTTTTTCCTGCCCTATTTTTTACGGGAGCTTGGTTAAACCATTTAGAATAGTCCAAAAAAGTAGGTCCCGGCTCTGGGAAAACTCATCTAAGGGTTGTACTAGACCTTCCTCGCCGGGAGTCCAAAAATCGATTTTTCAAAAAGTGCTCCAAATCGTCTGATTTTTTGTACACAGGGGTTTTCGGGTATGGGGAACACGAATTCGACGGAATTTTTCATTTTTGACATCTGGGGGTGCCCTACGCGGAGGGGGACCCCAAAAGGTAATACATACTTTTTTCAAACGATCCAATTGTTGCACAAAAACGGTAGCGGAGAGCGCCGCAGGCATTCTGAGTGCAGCTAATAGCGTAGAGCGCCGCAGGCGCTATCAATTGCAGCTCGGTAGCGGAGAGCGCCGCAGGCATTCCGAGTGCAATTCGGTAACGGAGAGCGCCGCAGGCGCGTCGGTCTAGGAACATATTTTTTGAAAAAAATAGCGCCGTAGGCGCGTTGGCATAGGAACTAGGTTTTATGCCGTAAATTTTATTCTCATTATCGTTTAGGTCAACCATCAATAAATGGTTCTTGTTTATCAATAAATTCTGACTCTAATAGTGGAAAATGGTCAAGCCTCAATTGTGACGTTACACAAAATTATTTTTGCAAAATAAAATCTACTAATGATAACTTCTCAACAAAGACACCAGAAATTTTAACGACATCCAAACCCTTGATTGTCAATAATTGTGAGTCCGGGTGGACTTTTTATAACGTTACAAACATGTGCTATAAGGTAAGCATCGCATTTTTAAAACTTTTATTTGTGTTTTTCCTTTCGGTTTTTCATAAACAAAATTGCTCCATAGCCGAACTAACATGTATACAAAATGGTGGTCATTTGACCATTTTGGTTGTTGTTATTAGTTTTTTAGGTTTTCCATGGCCAAACATGCAACGAATCTGAAACAACATGCGTGCAAAATGGTGGACATTTAGTATCGATACATAGCTTGGAAGAAAATGTTTTTATTTCACGTACGGTTAGATAAAATCCTACTACTATGTATTGGTTGTACCATAAGTACCTGCGGCTCAAAAAATACATTGAATTTCGGCGTTTTTCGCTCGTTTTCGATGAAATTTTTTCTCAGTACTATGCAAGAGTGTATGCTGAATAAGATCCAATCGGTCGTTTTGAGCGAGGTCCAGATCTGGATCCCCTTTTCATCTATGCAACACAGCACTTTCTCATTATTTAATGTTTTATAGAACTTGCTCAAGCAGGCTATAAGTTTGGCAATGATAGTGCATGGGGTCGATATCATGTTCTCATAGGTCTAATGGATCCAACTCTTAATGGAAATTTTTATTGGACCGATGGAAGTCCTTATGATTACCAACGTTGGGGAACCTGCATTGGGGAACCAGAAGAACCCTACTTGCAACAAGGGTGCACTACACTAGTTGCTGATCAAGAGACAGAAGGATGTTTTCAAGAGTGGGTAACGGATAGTGAAGAAATAGTACATAGAGCTTTTGTATGCCAGAAATCATCAATTGCTCATATATGTCAAAATTAAAAATCATTTTAAAAAATTTAACCTATACTAATTTAGAAATAAAAAGTACAAAATAAACAAGAATCTAAATTTATTATTCGAAAAACATCACTGGAATGCTTTACAGTTATTAACGACAAATTTACAAATATCACATATATAAGTATAGTAAAATTTTGGCGTTTACTCGATTTTGTCTAAACTATCTCAAATGACATCTAAAAATATAAATGTCTTAAAATTTTCAAAAATGTTAAATTTACTTTCTCACACATGTATTCAACGCTCCCATCAACTGATGTGGAAAGCAGTTCATGGTCCGGTGGACATATGCACTTTATTGAAGTTTGCAAGCCATTCACGATGGTTGCAACTTCGCCTGGTTTGCACGGTTTGAGTTTTCTTTGTTGGCAGAACTAAAAATTTCCAGTATATATTCAAATAAAAATTTTTCTAATAAAACATACATGATAGGCAATACCCTGGTGTATAATAGCACTGGACTCATCTTCAGAGCAGACTTTGCCTCCAGGACAATCACAAAACTCAAATCTATAGCCCATAGCCATATAAAGGCAGCTTTCGTTGGCGGTACATGTGGGTCTTCTATACTGTTTTCTATGCAAAGCAGTAAAAATTTTTTGTGTGCATTTTTTTGTTTTATGATCAGTGTCATTTTTTGACTGAAAAATTCCTTCCTGGAAAAAATCTGTGAACCCTTTTTCTTTTTTTCTCTAGCGACTTTTGGTGAAAAAATGTCATTTTTTATTTAAAAATTGAAAATAGTTAGAAACAGTGGTGACTAATATAACTATATATATGCTTACCGAAACAAAAGAAGTAGAAAATGCATAGGAAAGAGTCAATAAAACCAGGGATGTTTATGATGCGATATCGCATCGCACAAGATTTTTGGCAAAAATATCGCATCGCAAATATAGTCTATTGAATTAGAAAACGGCTAAGGTCTTCTCTTTACAAAATTGTCTTCAATTGAAGCTCAATACAATGCGTGTTCAGCAACTCCGAAGCCAAAGCTTATCAAGCTTCCAAATCGAGAAACTACAAATCTGAAACATCTTCTCTCGCAGCATTTGGAATACGCAAAGAAATTTGAAGAGCTTGAAGCAAAGGAAGCAGCGGTGATTGAAAGAATGAAGAAAGGACTAGCATCGTTTGTGGTCAAGGCAAAAGGTTTAGTTATCTTTTATATTTTTAACGAATACTTGCACTGTTTAGGAGATCTCTAGCAAAATCGACTCAATATTGTCTAGACTATTCCAAATGGCATCTAAAAATATAAATCTTGAATTTTTCAAAAAGGTGACGAGGCGATTCTCGACAGTTAAAAAATATCATTTCTGGAGTGTGGGTCATCAATTTGAGATCAAGAAAAAGTGCCATGTGTAACGAGATTTGGTTCGAGACCAAGCGCAAAACAAAGTAGGGATGTTGTAGATAAATTTTAGAGCCGAGTGGAGAAAACCGTCGATTCAAAGTTTTTGGCTATAGCCACTTCTTTGAATTTTTGTCCCATATGGGAACCCGGATTTTTGCAAAAAAATTTAATTTTTTTGGTCCTTTTTCTATTACATGCCTCACATACACCATATAAAAGTTGTGGGCCGTGATCTCAGCTTTCTGATGATACCAAAACCATGGAAAATGGACTTAACTCACGGCGGCCGAAACTTGTAAAAAAATTACGACTCATTCAACCAAAATTGGTAAAGTTCATTTCCAACCACAACATCCCTACCCCAGTGGAACGCGATCCCAGCAAGTTAAGCAACGTTAAGCTCGCAGGTTCGATCCCGCTCGGAGCCAATTCTTTTTTCTTTGTCCAAAAACGGTTAAAAATTTTTCCTATGGATAATCTTATGCGGGAAATCGAGTGCGCGCATTTTCGAGGTATACAAAAATTTTCCTAGTTGGTGTATGCATAAATTTCGAAATTTTTCTCTGTATTAACTGATTTTTTTAAACACTAGTTCACAACATCTTTATTAGATGAGTAGTTTTAAACACAAGTTCACATTAGGGAAATTTTTTATGTCTCGAAAATGCGCGCACTCGATTTCTCGCATAAAATTACCCCTAATCCGTTTTTGGGCAAAGCAAAAAGAATTGGCTCCGAGTGGGATCGCGGGTTCAACATTGCTTAACTTGCCAGATCGGATGGAATCGCGTTTTCTGGGGTAGGGGTACTTTTTTGGTATTGTCGCTGGAAATGGTCTTTACCCTTGGTAAGGCACTAGGACATTTTATCGCAGCATCGAAAAGTGACCATTTGTCAGAAATAAATTGGCCATAACTCAAAAACTGGGGCACAAAACACCAAACCCAATATACCACAATTTTCCTCGGAATCTGGGCTCTATTTTTTGGGAAGATCACTTTAGCTGAAAACCCACGGAATCAAGTCAACATTTTTGCATATCCACATTTTTATGCGGGGAACACGATGGTGTATTATTTTTACATTAAAACTGTTGGAAAAATTAGAAAATCGAAAAATGCGGTTTTTCCAATTTTTCTGAAAATTTTCATGGAAAAATAAATAGCGCCATTGTGTTCCCCACATAAAAATGTGTATATGCACAAATTTTCATGAGTTTTGACAACAACAAAATTCAATTTTTTAATATTTTCACCAAAATAACACTAATCAAATCCCCGGCATGACCCTGTTTGCCAGTGGGAGTCAAACTCGAGATCTTTTGGGTCAACGACTAGATCATATCCACTGCACCACCAATGTAGTCGATTGATAATTCTTTAAAATAAACTATATGCAGTTTTTTTAATTGTAGGGGGCAAAGATCTTTCAAATGCTATATAAATCATAAAAAATTCGATATCTAGTATGGCCATTTTTCAAAAACAAATTTTCAAATAAAAATGGTAGAAAGTTGCAAATTTTTATAAAAACTAGTGTTGTTTATTCAAGATTTTCTCAGCTTTCATTTAAAAAAACCGCGTCAAAAAATCTTTTAAATTAGCTGAGATATTGCCAAAAATGTGGTGTGAAGTACCTGCTAGTACGCACTGTAGATACTGGGCCAATTTCCGAGTTAAACAGCGCTGTTCTGCTGTAACAGCGCTGTTCTCCCCCCTTGTAATTAAATTGTTAGATTTTGGCTGACCCTCCCCCCTATATCTAACGTTAGTTTTTTCCATTTTTTTGGGATACAACTATTTTTCGAGTCTGTATATGCCAAAAACTGTCAAAATCACATTTTTGTCAAAATTAAATATATGGCCGCGAGTATGACAGAAACATAAAGGTATACAGCTCCGTGAAGTGATAGCGTCGATAAGAAGCCTCCGTGGTCTAGTTGCTAGTACACTAGTCTTTGTCCAGGAGGGCACGGGTCTTCGCTCTCTCAATTTTCTTTTGCATTTTTGGGTCATTTTTCAATTTTTTTACCTATTTTTCACCCTCATAGAAGTCCAAGCTTCCAAATTTTTTTTTATATATTCGGTGTTATTTCGTGATAAGCTGCCTTCTTACATAAAAACTTAGAAAATCTAGATGTGGCAGATCTTGTGGTTCCCTTGTTAGAATGTTTTGAAGTTAGCTGTTATTTTTCGGCAAAATAACATTATTGCTAATCATCTTATCATTGAAAGCAATAATTTTATTAGATAAAGCATCATTGACACTAGTCTTTTATTCTTTCAACGAAATGGGTTGCTTTAATATTTCATTATTTAATTTTTCGTTACTTTTCTGTTTTATTAAAGTAACTATAAGTTCATGTCCAGTTGAAACCATACAAGGGCATGAAAATGCTTGTTATAAACTTTCTACAGCTCCCAAGAATTTTTTCGATGCTGAAACCGATTGTGAATCATCAAATGGCTATTTGACTTCTGTTGTAAATGGATTTGAAAATTCTCTTATATCAAGTAAGAACATATGGTTCAGATCTGCACCCCTTACACAGAAATGCCAAAAAATAAAGACATACCCATCCCACGCGCAAGACCTTCTATTTCTCTTTGAGTGTACCCCACCCCAGCAAAAAACAGATCAAAACATAAAACTCACTCCGATACACAGTTTCCAAAATCTAGCATAGACTGCTTTGTCACGACGCATTTGCCATGAACGCATTTACCACGAAAAACTAAAGAATATGGCACTAGAACGGAATCTAATTTAACTTAAATTAGGTCCAAAATTTCCCATTTTCATAAAAAAGTTCATTTTTTCAACAAAAATTGTGATTTTCATCATTACTCTAAAGCGAATACATTCGTGGCAAATGCGTCGTGGCGAAACAGTCCTGTCGTGGCAAAGCAGGCTATGTCTAAAATCTGGATCCCATTAACATGTAAGTGTTTTATCCTACTACACTATAAATATGTAATGTCTGCATGTTGTACAGACGATTTCGGGAACGTTATATTTAAACCCTCAACGCCATTGCAAAAGTTGTAGTGGACGATGAGAGAAGAAGATTGACACCAAAATCATCGAAATCAGAGACAAAAAATTTTTCATTTTTTTCCGGGGGACCAAGTCGAAAAAATTTGAATTTTCAAAAAATGTCTAAATCGGCTAGTTTTTTGTACTAGGGGTTTTCGGGGTATGAGAAACAGGAATTCAAAGGAATTTTTGAATTTTGACCGCAGGAAGGAACAAATCGGAAGAATTTTACGTAAAATTACATATGTGTAAACTTATATCAATACATAGCTTCGAGAAAAATGTTTTTATTTTACACTTCAGAAAATAAATAATTCTAATTTTTAAGTAGATTTCGGAGCTCTCGAGAATGCCTCTCGGAGAAACCGCAAGCGCGGAGGCGCTCGGCCCATAGTACTCTTTTATTCTTTATGTAATAAATAATTATTGCAGAGATTGCAAGAGATTATTTGTCCACTCAAAAACAATTTTGGATCGGTGGAAACAAAATTAGCTCGGCCTGGACATGGACTGATGGCACTCCTTTTACTTATACAAATTGGGCAGCTGGTAGGTTTTTGCTAATTTATAAGTTTAGCCAATTTTATAGGCCAACCAGACTCATCTGACCAATGTATATCTGTTACTTCTTCCAATAGCCAATGGTCTAGCATTGATTGCAATACTGCACAATATTATATTTGTAAGATACAGGCCACAGTGGATAATGGATCAATTACAACTTGTCCAACTAATAAGCCTGTGATTCCAGATACTACAGTTCGACCAATTACCATAAATGATTGTGAATCTGGTTGGACTTATTATAATATTACTAATTTATGTTATAAAGTAATAGTTGGTAAAAACATTTGTATAATTTAGTTTTTTAGGTTTTCCATGGTCAAACATGCAACCAATCTGAAGCAACATGCGTACAAAATGGTGGACATTTAGCATCAATACATAGCTTGGAGGAAAATGTTTTTATTTCACGTACGGTTAGATAAAATCCTACTACTATGTATTGGGTTGTACCATAAGTACCAGCGGCTCAAAAAATACATCGAATTTCGGCATTTTTCGTTCGTTTTCGATGGAAATTTTTTTCAGTACTATGCAAGAATGTATTCTGAATACGAACCAATCAGTTGTTTTGAGCGTAACTCATGTTTTCGTTTCAATAACCAAGCTTTTTCGAAAAATCGAGGTCTCAAAAATGTAACCTTATATTAAAATGTTGATATTTGGCTGTAAAAGTCGATTTTTGACGAAATCTTCGACCAGAGGATTTTCTAGACGCTGAACACGAATCATGACGAAAATTTCATCTAAAATCGACTTCTACAGCCATATCTTCTAACGTGACGATCTTAAAAATAATGAAAATTAAAAAAGTTGGAGGTAAAATAAAAAAAAATTACATTAGACTTTCTCATTGCTTGTACTTTGGCTACTCCTTCGCGCCACACCACTAATTCCAATGAAAATCTCTCGCCATTTTCAAGCGTTGCGTACAATACGTCAATACCCTTTCTTGTCTTGGCTGGACCGTGAACTTTAACTACGCGCATCGTTACACTACAGGGTGTTCCAAAATTAACCGCTCTTTTTTTGAAAAATTTTCGAAAAATTTTTTTTTCAAAAATCTCCCTATTAGGGGTAAGATTATGCGAGGAATCGATTGCGCACATCGAAAAATATTGAACGACTTCCTGACCTTTAAATTTCAATTCTACAAGATTTTTCGTTAAAAATTTGCTGAAAATAACAATAAACAACAACGAACACAAAATAAATTTAACAAAAAATTTTGTAGAATTGAAATTTAAAGGTCAGGAAGTCGTTTTCAATATTTTTCGATGTGCGCAATCGATTCCTCGCATAATTTTACCCCTAATAGGGAGATTTTTGAAAAAAATTTTTTTTCGAAAGTTTTTTAAAAAAAGAGCGGTTAATTTTGGAACACTCTGTACTAAAAAAATATCAATTCACATTAAAAAACAACGAAAAAACAACTTACACTTGTCGATCATCTACCTCAATACTTTGCTTGAATGGACTAAAATTTTGCGATAGGTAACTTTTCCCGCGAAGCAATCCTATTGTAACACATCTGGAGGTTCCCTTGTGAGGAGGGGGTAGTAGGATTTTGATTACTTTTGATTGAGGTAAAACTCACTCAAACCAGCCGCTTCGAATGGGGGGAGGGTGTACCAAATTTAGTCTCGTCAGTAGGGGAGATTCAGATCTGGATCCCCTTTTCACCTATGCAACATACATACATGGGCAAGGGAGGGGGGACTGAACCCAAAATACGAATTTTTTTAAAGCGTTTTTTCTACCAAAAATACGAATTAGGTCCCTATTTTTCCTTTAAAATTTTTTCAATACAAAGAATTGGGGGGGGGGACAGTCCCCCCTTGCTCATGTATGGCAACATAGCACTTTCTCATTATTTAATGTTTTATAGAACTTGCTCAAGCAGGCTATACGTTTGGCAATGATGGTTATTGGGGTCGATATCATGTTCTTATAGGTCTAATGGATCCAACTCTTAATGGAAATTTTTATTGGACCGATGGAAGTCCTTATGATTATCAAAGCTGGTGTGACTCATATAAGTATACTAAGTGTTGTGAGTGCACTACACTAGTTGCTGATCAAGAGACAGAAGGATGTTTTCAAGAGTGGACAACGGATTATGAAGAAACCCCACATAGAGCTTTTGTATGCCAGAAATCATCAATTGCTCATATATGTCAAAATTAATAATCATTTTAAAAAATTTATCTATACTAATTTAGAAATAAAAAGTACAAAATAAATAAGAATCTAAATTTATTGTTCGAAAATCTCTACCGGAATGCTTTACAGTTATTGACGACAAATTTACAAATATCATATACAGGGTGACAAGAAATTACTGCACATTTTTCGTTTTTTCAAGTTTTTTGTTTGTCCTTTTATCTACATCTTTGAATTTCGATTTTTTAAATATGTCAGCATGTTTTTATTTAAGAATAATAAGTTATGAAGCTGGAAAATCATTGATTTCGTCCTGCCGCTTGCTATCTCGTCGAAGTCAGGAAGAAAAAGATGAAAGAAGTTTCAGAATTTTTTGGAGTCGATCCACACAGTTTCGAGAGCAGTAAAACGTTATAAGGATGCTAGCGAGCACAAAAATCGGAAGGGACAAAGTCGTAAGCGCACAATTTGAATAATTTTGTCGTTTTAAACCATAAAATTGTTCTTTTTATTTGGCTTTGCTGTTTTATCTGTGATAAATTGTTGTTAACGCAAAAATGTGCAGTAATTTCTTGTCACCCTGTATATAGGTATAGTCAAATTTTGGTATTTACTCGATTTTTTCTAAGCTATCCCAAATGGCATCTAAAAATATAAATGTCATAAAATTTTCAAAAATGTTAAATTTACTTTCTCACACATGTATTCAACGCTCCCATCAACTGATGTAGAAAGCAGTTCATAATCCGGTGGACATATGCACTTTATTGAAGTTTACAAGCCATTCACAAGGGTTGCAACTTCGCCTGATTTGCACGGTTCGAGTTTTCTTTGCTGGCAGAACTAAAAATTTCCAGTATATATTCAAATAAATTTTTTTTAATAAAACATACATGAGCAATACCCTAGTGTATAATGGCACTAGACTCATCTTCAGGGCAGACTTTGCCTCCAGGACAATCACAAAACTCAAATCTATAGCCCATAGCCATATAAAGGCAATTTTCGTTGGCGGTACATGTGGGTCTTCTATATTGTTTTCTCTGAAAAGCAGTAAAACTTTTTTTATAAAAAATTTTTTGTATATTTTTTTGCTTTATGATCAGTGTCATTTTTTACTGAAAAATTTCTTCCTGGGGAAAATCATGTAAGCCTTTTTTTATTTTTTTTCTGGCGAAAATCATGTATGCCCTTTTTCTTTATTTTTCTGGCGATTTTTGGTGAAAAAATGTCATTTTTTATTTAAAAATTGAAAATAGAAACAGTAGTCACTAATATATGTATGCTTACCGAAACAAAAAAAGTAGCAATTTTGTGCGATGCGATATATCGCATCGCACAAAATTTTTGACAAAAATATCGCAAATATAGTTTCTCGGATTAGAAAACGGCTAAGATCTTCTCTTTATAAAATTGTCTTCAACTGAAGCTCAATGCGTGTTCAGCAACTCCGAAGCCAAAGCTTATCAAGCTTCCAAATCGAGAAACTACAAATCTGAAATATCATCTCTCGCAGCATTTCGAATACGAAAGGAACTTGAAGAGCTTGAAGCAAAGGAAGCATCTAGTGATACCACGAAATCGTGACTCGAAATCGGTTCTCAACATTTTTTTAGCTTTTTATTAAAAATGTCAACAACAAAAATAACATAGAAATTGCGTTCTACAACTTTTATGTTGACCACTTTTTATGAAAATACATAGAAAAAAGTTACGAGACAAATTTCGTCGATTTCGTGCCAAATTTCGTCCCGAAATTGCGACGAACTTTGTCTCTTAACTTTTTTCTATGCATTTTCATAAAAAGTAGTCAAAATAAAAGTTGTAGAACGCAATTTCTATGTTATTTTTGTTTTCGGCATTTTTCATAAAAAGCTAAAGAAAAATTTTGAGAACCGATTTCGTTCGATTTCGAGAATTCGTTCAATTCGATTTTGGTGACACCACTAGAAGCAGCGGCGATTGAAAGATAGGTCTCCTCAAAGGAGCTAGATTTCTTCCTTTGTTCCCCGATAGCTGCTAGGTATTCCCCTATAAGCACTTGCGTGTATCAGGTATCCCAATTTGGGAGGGGGTCTTACAACACTGCCCCCTCCTCCATCCAGCGACTGAAATTACGCCACTGGGGTACAATAATGTTCAACTTAAAATTTTCATACAAAATTTGCATAATTATTGAGTTTGAGTTTTACAATATACTGTGTGCGGCTAAATAACACACACCCCATATATCGAAAATGTTTCCAATAAACTTTGATCATTGGATACAAAGTTTTCGGGGTAATTTAATGCGAGGAATCGATTGCGCGCATTGCCGAGCCTCGAAAATGCTTCCCTGCCCTTAATCAGGGAGGGGGTGGGTATTGAAACGAAAATCGTAATAATCAGAATCAGGTATATTTTTTCATGCTTCGAAAATACGGCCAGTCAATTCTTTGTATAAAATTACCCCAAAAACTTTATAGCAAATGATAAGAGCTCATGGGAAAAATGTTCGATATTTTGCCACACCTCTACTAACATAATTGCTCACCTTATCATTGAAAGCAATAATTTTATTAGATAAATCCACTATTAACATTCTCTTATTCTTTCAACAAAATGAGTCGTCTTAATATTTCATTATTTAATTTTTTGTTATTTTTCTATTTTGTTAAAACAACTATAAGTTCGTGTCCAGCCGGAACAATACAAGGACATGATTCGAATACTTGCTATAAACTTTCTACGACTCCAAAGAATTTTTTCGATGCTGAAACCGATTGTGAGTTAAATGGATATTTGACTTCTATCTTAAATGGATTCGAAAATTCTTTTGTATCAAGTAAGCGTGGATAGAACCCACCATAAGTTGGCCTTTGCATCGCTCTACCGGTCGGCGTCTCCCTCCTCCTCCCGATTTTTCAAAATTTTTTTATCCTCTTAATCCATGGAAAAAGGAATATTACAGATATTGCAAGAGATTATTTGTCAACTCAAAAACAATTTTGGATAGGTGGTGACAAAATTAGCTCAACATGGGCATGGACTGATGGTTCTCCTTTTACTTATACAAACTGGGCATCTGGTAAGGCTAATTTATATATGTTTTAACTAATTTTACAGGTCAACCGAACTCTTCTGGCCAATGTATATCTGTTACTTCGTCCAATAGCCAATGGTCTAGTATCGATTGCAATACTGCACAATATTATGTTTGCAAGATACAGGCCACCGTTGATAGTTGCATGATTACAACTTGTCCAACTAATAAGCCTGTGATTCCAGATACTACAATTAGATCAATTACCATAAATGATTGTGAATCTGGTTGGACTTATTACAATATTACCAATTTATGTTATAAAGTATTAGTAGAAATACACCATTGTATAATTTAGTTTGTTTAGGTTTTCCATGGATTTAATTGCACAGCATCTGAAGCAATATGCGTACAAAATGGTGGACATTTAGCATCGATACATAGCTTCGAGGAAAATCTTTTCATTTCAGGTATGGATAGATAAAAATTTTTAAAATAAAAAGTTGTAAATTCATCATCCATAATGTCTATTTTCAATAAAACTTTATATTTTCTGAGCATTTTCAGCCTAAAAATGGTATTAAAAATAATTTGCATCTGCGGAGCAATTTTTTGCTTTAAAATAAAGATGTCAAAAAATTTTTCACAGAGCTCCGTGAGGCCGCCAACTTGAGGGGTAGGTTACCTTGTTTCTTTTTAAAGCTCACGTTCGTAGCTTTAAAATGACAGCAAGATCTTGGTGTATGGTTGTTCCTATCAAAAGTTATGGCGAAAAAAGTATCTAGATATATCTTAATATTGGAGGTCGGATAACTTCCGCACACTCTGTATTGGCACTAACCCCTGGTAGGGAGTCAGGGAAATTTTTCATCGCTCAATTACGACTCGGAATCGATTCCTCTTGCTGTAAAACCTTAGATATAGGGAATCAAGACGTTTTGCTTTAATTTAGCCGAATTAAGGTCATTTTTTTCAAGGGCACAATTTCTATCCTAACACCCATACAACACTGCTAGGTTAGGGCTAATATATGACAATATAAAAGAAGCTGTGTACAGGACATAATATTGAGTTTCAGGACCCATGGGGACACACGTGTACAAGTGGGTCTTCGAAAATCCGATCCGATTGCACGACTAAAAAAAAGATCGCGCTTCGCGAAATGTGACGTTCATCGCCGCGCGTCATGCACGACCCCCTCCTCTCAACTCCTTGAGCTATACACGATCCCCCTCTCAACCCCTTGCGCTATGCATGACCGGGTCTTCGTTTGAAGACCCTAAAGGACACGTGTGTATGGGGATAATTTCGGGTAATCACGGGCAATCGATCCTATTGTAACACATCTGGAGGTTCCTTTATGAGTGGGGGTAGTAGGATTTTGACTACTTTTGAGTGGGGTAGGGTAAAACTCATAAACAGGATGCTTATGCTAAGGCTACGCACACAAGTCAAAAAGTCAAAGTCATTGACTTACAAGTCAACAAATTGACATGTGGCTATGCATGGCAGTCAAAGTCAAAATTAAAAGTCAAAGTCAAAAGTCAAAGTTAGAAAGTCAAAGTTAATAGTCAAAGTTAAATTATGGCTATGCAAGCAAGTCAAAAGTCAAAGTTATGACTTGCAAGTCAAAAAGTCAAAATCAAATATTTTGATTTTGACTGGCAGTCATTTTTTAAAAACATTATTTTTTCCCTATTTATCTGAATCTTAAGAGTAATTTTATGCGGAGAATCGATTGCGCACACTCTCGAACCTTGAAAACGCTTCATTGACCCTGATTCAGGGAAGGAATCGGTGTATTGAAGCGAAATCTAACATTTTCGGATTTTTATGAAAAAACCGTCGATTCTCACGTTTTTCTAGGTGGGGAAATCGATTGCGCGCATTCTTAAGCCGTGAAAATGCTTCCTTGGCACTGATTCAGGGAAAAAACCAAAAAATTGCTAAATGTTTGATACGCAAATGTTTGATTTTCGCTTCAAAACACCGACCCCTTCCCTGAATCAGTGCCATGGAAGCATTTTCACGGCTTGGGAATGCGTGCAATCGATTCCCCGCTTAGAAAACGTAAGAATCGACGGTTTTTTTAAATAAAAATCCGAAAATGTTAGATTTCGTTTCAATATACCGATTCCTTCCCTGAATCAGGTTCAAGGAAGCGTTTTTACGCTTCGGGAGTGCGCACAATCGATTTACCGCCTAGAAAAAACTAAGAATCGACGGTTTTCTCATAAAAATCCGAAAATGCTTGATTTTCGCTTCAATACACACCGATTCCTCCCCTGAATCAGAGTCAAGGAAGCGTTTTCAAGATTCGGAAGTGTGCGCAATCGATTCTCCGCATAAAATTACCCCCTAAGGGGTTTTAAAAAACTTTTTAAATTTTCTATTAAAAAATATGCTTTCTACTGAAAAATAAAAATATGGAGAAGATATGCTAATGCAGCGGGATATTGCAAGTCATGACTTTTAATTTTGACTTTTAACTTTTGACTTTTTGACTTGTACGTATAGCCATATCATAATATTTGACTTACAAGTCAAAAAACTTGTAGGTCAAAAAGTCACTTTGACTTTTAATTTTGGCATTTAATTTATGTGCGTAGCATAGAAACTTTGACTTTTAACTTTGCCTTGTGTGCGTAGCCTTAGCCTTAGCGTCCGTTTGGGGGGGGGGTGTATCCAAGTTTTGGCCTCTCATGAGTGGGATGAGGTCCAGATCTGGATCCCCTTTTCGCCTAAGCAACATAGCACTTTCTCATTATTTAATGTTTTATAGAACTTGCTCAAGCAGGCTATACGTTTGGCAATGATAATCCATGGGGTCGATATCATGTTCTCATAGGTCTAATGGATCCAACTCTTAATGGAAATTTTTATTGGACCGATGGAAGTCCTTATGATTATCCACGTTGGTGCGCAGGAGAACCCTACTTGCCTGATGCGTGCACTACACTAGTTGCTGATCAAGATACAGGAGGATGTTTTCAACAGTGGGTAACGGATGCTGAAGAAAGAGTACATAGAGCTTTTGTATGCCAGAAATCATCAATTGCTCATATATGTCAAAATTAATAATCATTTTTTAAAATTTAACCTATACTAATTTAGAAATAAAAAGTATAAAAATAAACAAGAATCTAAATTTATTATTCGAAAAACTTCACTAGAATGCTTTACAGTTATTAACGACAAATTTACAAATATCACATATATAAGTATAGTAAAATTTTGGTAATACTCGATTTTGTCAAACTATCCCAAATAGCATCTAAAAATATCTTAAAATTTGTCTTGAAATTTTCAAAAATGTTAAATTTACTTTCTCATACATGCATTCAACGCTCCCATCAACTGATGTGAAAAGCAGTTCATGATCCGGTGGACATATGCACTTTATTGAAGTTTTTCCTGCCGACACCTCTATGAGGAGATAGGGCCCAAAATGTGATGTTTGGGGTCAAAATTAGGGTTCAAAGAAATGGTAATAACTTTTTATGTTTAAAAGCTTTTTCAATAACTCTTTTTGCATTGAATAGAGGGTGAAAAGACGCAAATCATGATATATTAACTTTGGCCTCAGACCTTTGTCTTCCTGATTAAAAATGCCTTACAAAAACATTTTTTTAAAGAAAAATCGAACTTTCGGGGGTCTAAATTCGACTTTATTTTGACCGGTTCGATTTTAAATCGATCTAAAAAACTGTTTCTAGGTCAGAAAAACACTTTCTGATCGTTTTTGGAGTAAGTTTTGAAAGTTCGATTTTCGACCCCTGGTGGCGATGGCCGCCAGAAGTCGAAAAAAAGACAAAGGTCTGGGGCCAAAGTTAATATATCATAAATATGTGATAGTGGGATCACATATTTAAACATAACAAACAGTTGAAAAAATTCTGAGACTTTGGCATTTTGGGTTGGCTCCATGGTCTCATGGTTTGTTCGAAGACCTTCAGACAATGCGTCTTAACCCCTTTAGAACATTCATGACTAAATGATTAAGATATTATGGACAGCTGATGCGACACCTCGATCATAAAAATCGAATTTAATTAAGGTCACTTTGTCAATTAAAGCTTTTGGAATTATAGCTAAAAATGAAATTATGGAATGGAATTATAGCTAAATGACTCATATGCGTATCTCCGAAACCACGAAGGCTACGGAGATAATTCCAACAGCGTTTGCATTCACTCATCGAGTATAAAAAAAAATAATACTAGTCGGAATCGGGCGAGAACCTTCAAACTTTGTAGCCTGGGACCTTCGACTTTTCAGGACAACGCCTCTTAAAACAATGATTGAATAAAGATGTTACAGAAATTTGTATGTAAAAGCATTGTAAAATTATTATTATTAATTTAAAAAATCGGTGCAAAAACAAAAATTTGAAAAGGTAAAAATTAAAAATATTCGTACAACATTTTAAATAACCTTTATTTTAACATAATTTTCGGCGCTTCTGTAGTAGTAGTTGGGCATCGTTATGAAAACTTTAATAGTGTATCCATTAGGCTGGTTTCTTTTATAATAATAAACGTGCCTTTTAATTGTTCCTCTATAAGAGTAAGCCTTTAATTCGTTAAAATTTTTGAGCTCTAACCAACTTTTGAATTCGGCCAGAGAAAGGCTATCGTATTCTCCATCTCTATCTAACAATAATAATAAAATGAAATATGATTTTCATAAAAAACGCAAAAGTACGGTTTTTTGGCAATAGGATGGAATCCACGCCACCGTTTTAAGAGGATATTAACCACATTTGCCATAATTCAAAATTGCTACAGTCAATTTCGATAAGTTTGGTGTCATTTTAAAGGTCTATCTCTTAGCTATTGAATGACACCAAGACCATGGCTTGAATCAATCGCTGAGCTGAGATAAATGCAAACGAGTCCAAAAAATGCGTATTTTTTGGACTCTTTTGCTTTTATCTCAGCTCAGCAATCGATTCAAGCCATGGTCTTGGTGTCATTCGATAGCTAAGAGTTAGACCTTTAAAATGACACCAAACTTATCGAAATTGACTGTAGCAATTTTGAAT
>OZJO01010127.1:0-68689 GCA_900406225.1 Acrobeloides nanus
GATCACACGTGTACAGACCCCCCCCCCCCCGAAGTTTGTGACTTTTTGCGGGCGAAATGAGTCTCGTCCGCAAAATTTACGGGTGAAACTCATTTTTGGCCTACGGGTTGTTGGCGACCCCCCCCCCCCCCCCCCCCCGAGATTCGGTGGGAAGGGGGTGTACACGTGTGGGCGGGATCGAACCCGCATTTATAACATGAAATTTCAGCGTCCTAGCCATTATGCTATGCTCCCTGGACTTTTTTCTCTTTCGATGAAACAAGCTATAACATGAGTGTCTAGTTTTCTTCATGATGGGAATGCCTGTTAGTAACGAAAATTCCTACTTGAGCCGAAGTTTGAGCGGTACCCAAATTATTCACAGCTTTTATTGTATACTCTCCAATATCTTCGTTAAACATTTGTGGAATGGTCAAAGCACAGATACCCGTTTGTGGATCATATTCGACATTGAGCCTAAAATTTTTCAACAATTTCTCAAAAAAATTTTTTAATCATACCGATAATTGTTCAGGGATTTTCCATCTTTTAACCATTCAACTTGTGGTATAGGCACACCAACAACCCTTGCTTCCAAAACAGCTTTTTCTCCTTGTTTATGCGGTTGATGTCTGAGTTCTTTGATGAAAAATGGTGCTGATGGTCCGACTGGAGTTTGAGGTGGGCCCGGTGAGGGTCTAAAAAAAATATGAATATTTGTTGAAACAAAATAGACAGTTTAAAAAATGTCTCAAAATTTTTTTTACAGTTTTTAAATTTATACGAAAAACTTACGCCACACTCATACTACCACTGCCACCAGGAATTGGAGTAGGTGCAGGTCCGACAATTAGCATGCAAGTCGATTGTTTAATCCCGGCGGCGTTCATCGCTTGGATCGTAAACCGGCCTGCATCTGCACCCTGAGCACATTTTATGACCAGTGCATGTTTTTTGCCTTCTTGGATCATCTAAAAAATTTTATTCTTCAATTTTATATCTTGAAACTGCAAAATTTTGAGAATTTTTTATGCGTATAATCTGTAAAATCTTATAGCAAAATTTATCACCTATGATGCAGAAGCAAGTTGCGCAAAATTCATCTTGAACAGGAAGGGTTCGATCCCCGGAGATCAAAAAAGTTATCAAAGTGTAGCTTTGCCTGATTTTCAATAAAATTGTGTTTATTGAAACGATTGGACGTGAAGCATAAAATTTTATTGGTCGAGAAGCAAAAAAACGGCAATTTGTAAAAGTACGACTGCGCCGAATACGCCAAACGGGTCCCAATTAGGCCTAAGCCTACACCTAGGCCTAAGCCTAAGCCTAAGCCTAAAGCCTAAGCCTAAGCCTAAAGCCTAAGCCTAAGGCCTAAGCCTAGGCCTAAGCTTAATTGGGACCCGTTTGGTTACCCGCAGTCGTACTTTTACAAATTGCCAAAAAACCAACAAAATTTTATGCTCCATAACCAATCGTTTCAATAAATACGATTTTATTGAAAATCAGGCAAAGTTATATTTTTTTTACAACTTTTTTGACATACCTGAACGCAGCCTTAAAAATACCCCTAATAGGATGTTTTCGATTGATTTTAAAAGAGAAAAATTCCTACTTTTTGAACTTGATAAATGCCTCCCAACAAGTGAATTAGCCCCAACTTTTTTTCCGATAAAAACAAATTTTCGGCCTCTGAGGATCGATCACTTCCCGTTCAATATATATCAATTTTTCGCCACTTGCTCCTTTACCATATGCTATTTACAATGCCATATAATTTCTTGCCAACTTTTACCTCATAATCAGGACACTGTGTAACATTTTGTCCATCTTTGAGCCATTTTATGACCGGATCGGGATAACCATCGATTTGACATTCTAAGGTCACACTTTGGCCGACTATTACCCGTCTATCTTGCAATGGCTAAAATTTTTTATTGTATTTTTTTAATTTAAAAAAAATTTACTCGAATAAAAGTGGGAGCTGATTGGTTTACAGCCCTTTCACCTAACGGTCGTTTGAACGGCATTTTGTAGTATATAATAACCCACTAATTTTTACAGATCGTCTTTCATTCGCTGCCTAAATTTGGTATTTTGAAAAATTGAACAAAAAATAAAAACTCTCGATCCAAAAATTTGAAAAATGTAATCGTTAAATTTTTCAAGTTTTTGGCTCCACAACAAAATAAAACCACTTAAAAATTTGCAGCTTAAAATATGAGTCATTTCTTGTAGGCTTTCAAACAAACAGCAAGAAAAAATACAGAATCATAAGATATTGTCTCACACGCAAAAAAACTTCTCAAGCTTAATAAAAAACGCCTAGTTCTCAAATACTATGATTTTGTATAGAAATTAAGAAAGGCCGGAGACTGGATCGGAAGTTCTTCTTGACAGCTCAAACAGTAACGCTCGAGAAAGAAAAGGAGGAAAAGTCAATGTCGAGGGATATTGCAGAGCAAGAGGATCTAATTATTGATCTGCTAAAAGATAAATGAAATAGCATAGCCTAATAAGTAGGAAATTTTGGGGAAAGATCGGCAATGTAAATGGATGATATTTTTTTGCACCTAAAAAAATACTTTTTTGCACATATGCTATGCACTTTTTGCACCTAAAATCTCATTTTTGATCAATTTCAATTCTTTGCATTAGAAAAAATTTTTATGATCTAAAATTGCATGTTGAGTACTCAAAAATGAGTCTACAAATTCGTTTTTAGAATATCGAAATCATAGGTCGGCAAGGTGGGGGGAGAGGACCCCCGATGAGGTGGTCCCCACTACCAAAAAAAGGACCTTTTTTTAGCTTGAGGTAGTCTTCTGACACACAATTTTTATGGACCACCTCATAGTTCAGCGGGATCAATGTATGGTCCCCCAATTTCGGGTCCATGCGTGCGTGGGCCAGGGCGGAGAGACTCCCCCCCCCCTTGCCAATCTATGATCGGGGGCACAGTCTTTTTTAGGGTCGCCGTGGCGACCGTACCGCGCAAAAAGGGGTAAAAATACATCAAGACAACCGCGCAAAAAGGGGTGACCACCGCCCAAAAGGGATGACCACTGCGCAAAAAGGATGACGACCACCGCAAAAAAGAGGTGACCACCGCGCAAATTTTAAAATTTTGGCGACCCTAAAAAAGTATGATCGGGGGGGGGGCGTAGTTATTTACAAAATTACGTTTGCCAAAAACCTCAATTTTCGGATCCCCCTATTTATTAGCAAACTAACAAAGAAAGCATACATCGCGCGAGGGAACCAGCTTAAAATTATTGGTGTGGTACAGTGGCGGCGCTACGAGAGAGGACCACATGGTTCACGGGTCCCTCCAAATCAGAGAAATAAATAAATTTCCCTAATAGCCATCTTATGTTTTTATAGAGTGAGTTCATGGCGCACTAAAACGATTTAACAAAACCGGAATGGTACTAAAATTCTAAAAGATGCATGCCATTGTATTCAGCTCATTGAGACGAGCAAAACGAGTACCATATCATGGGGGGGGGGTTCATACCTATCCATATGGCCGAGAGAGAGGTTAACGCGCTAGACTTACAGTTTATAGGCTCAGGTTCGAATCCCGGTTTGAATTAAAAGTTTTTGCTTCTACATAAAATTTTTTGCATATGCCTATTTTTATGTCTAGAATATTTTTATGTTAGCATTTTTCATATTTATATATTTTGGTTATGTATAGTGCGGGTTCGAGTCCCACCAGAGATCAATTATTGTGTTATTTTTAAAATTTTTGGCCAAAAATTGCTTTTTTGTTGCAAAAATGCGCTTTTGTTGTCTATTTTTGGAAGAAAATCTGACATTTTTATTGAAAAACGGTGATTTTGTTTAAAATGTTAATATTTTATTTTTAAAAAAATTAAAAAATGAATTTTTTTTCAAAAATTTACAAAATAGGAAAAAATTTTTTGACAAGATGACTAAATATTGGCATTTGTTGGCCGAAAATCGCTTTTTTTATTGAAAAATTTTTTCAAAAATTGATATGGTGTGTAAAATTAAAAAACTCTTTAAAAATTTAATTTTTTAAAGAGATACCCAAATTGGTAAGTCAATTTTTAGATGATGAAAGTGTAAAAAAAAAGAAAAAGAGAATGATTATCAACCCAATAATCTATAAATTTGGTAATAAACAACTTATAAGATATCACTTTTCCAAAATCCCATCCATATGATGCAACTAAACCTTAATACCTAACACTTATCCGGTTGGCTTTGTTTGCAAAGTTCTCGTTATTGCGCGTGGTGGAACACATCACATTCCAACCTGGGCACCCGTAAATCTCTCTCACTTTCTTATTATATCTCAGAAAACTTATAAATGAACGGCTTCAAGTGGCCATGAGAGACATTGAGTATAGGAAGAAGGAAGACTAAAGAAGCTAAGGCTTGGGAAACCAGATGAGCTAGGACCTAGTTTGTAATAAAGAGTTTTCAAACAAAGTGAAAAATTGAAAAGGTGCAGCGTATTTGAGACGCGAAGATGACTCGTTAAGTATATAAACACTTATAAAAAGTTTAACATGAATAAGATAGTATAGTAAATTTTTTTTGTAAAATTTAGTTTAAAGGACCAGTGCAACGGAAAAATCGATTTTCTGAAAATAAGCTTATCATGTAGAACTGCGTTCACTGATCATTTTTTATTTTTACCCCATAGGGCGTAAACCCATTTTCATGGAGAAAAATTGCAAAAAAGTGAGGTAACAGGGGACAGTGCAAAAAGAATCTGTACCCGGTGGGATCGAACCCGCCATTCCTGAGGCAAAAACACAGAGCTTTCCACTGCGCTACAGAGGACATATGGTTATTGTCTTCAATTTCGCTATGATTTATTGAATTTTAATTGTCCCCAGTCAGCTCACTTTTTTTGCAATTTTTCTCCATGAAAATGAGGTTTACGCCCTATGATGTAAAAATAAAAAATGATCAGTGAATGCAGTTCTACATGATAGGCTTATTTCCAGAAAATCGATTTTTCTGTTGCACTGGTCCTTTAAATTCAAATGGACTATAGTTTCACTCTTTATGTTACTCAGAAAACAGTTTGAATTCAAACGGACCAGTGCCGTAGGCACGATTTGGGGGCATAGTAACGTTTTTTCAAAAGTTTATAAAAAAATAAGGGGATGATTAAAGGACCCTTATGATTAAAGGACCAGTCCAATAAGTTACAATCATATGAAAAAATGATATATTCGGAAAGATCATGAAAAATGGAGCATTTTTTGTTTTTACGGCATGTTCTGAATCGTTGTAGTTTTCGAGATAATTGCGTTTGAATTTGTCACAAGCTCTTCGCTGTAATACACAAACTTTTTTGAACTTTTTGCGGAAAAATCGATTTTTGCATAGATTTTTTAAATTTTCAAAAAATGAACAGTGTAGTAATTTTTTATAGCTAAATGAGACGAACAAAATGACACCAAAATTATTCAATTTGAACATTATTTTGGGTTATTGAAACGAAAATCCCTGATTCATGTTTTCGTTTCAATAACTCAAAACAATGTTCAAATTGAATAATTTTGGTGTCATTTTGTTCTCATTTAGCTATAAAAAATTGCTACAATGTTCATTTTATGAAAATTTTAAAAATCTATGCAAAAATCGATTTTTCCGCAAAAAGTTCAAAAAAGTTTGTGTATTACAACGAAGAGCTTGTAACAAATTCAAACGCAATTATCTCGAAAACTACAAAGATTCAGAACATCCGTAAAAACAAAAAATGCTCCATTTTTCATTATCTTTCCGAATATATCATTTTTCATATGGCTGTAACTGACTGGACTGATCCTTTAAGCCATGCGAGCCGAAATTTTTGGAATTTTTCCATGCAGCAGAGTATAGAAATAATTTTTTTAAACTTGATAATGAGTCAAAAATCATACTGACAAGGAATGCTCAACATAGGAAACTAGGCCTTTTGACAAGAGGCCTAGTGGGTTTGAAAGAACTCGGCCTGAAAACAATTATGACATATGTTTCGGATCCAAACCAAAAGAAAAATTTTTGGCTTAAATTCAAACTTTAGCCAGAGCTGAGAGTCGAACCCCTCCATTATGGTAAACGGCCGACGGCTTCGCCACTGCACCACAGAGGCTTAATTTCGATTCAAACAAAGTTAGACCTTGTTGCAGAGGAAAAATCTTAAACGCTCCGTAGCCAAAATTTTTTCTTTTGGTTCGGATCCGAAACATATGCCATAATTGTTTTCAGGTCGATTACATTCAAACCCACTAGGCCTTTTGTCAAGATCCGCGCTTCCACTGTTGAGCATTCCTTGTGAGTAAAAAAAGAATTTTCAAAAAATTGGAAAAAGTATAGTCCCCAAAAACATCGGGAGGAAGACAAACGTCATCGCTATAAATAAAAACAGTAATTAGGGCTGCATGAAATTACACTAAAAAGAAAATTTGCATAAAAATTAAGCTCAGAATGCGCAAAAACTTTCGCACAAACTTGAGCTCATCTCTATTCTTTGATGATCAACAACAGAGCGCAAATGTTGAAATTAGTTCCAGGCGCGCGGTCTTCAACTCGTACGCCTGTTCATCCGCTCTCTTCCCCATTCAAATACGTGAAGGAATGACAAAAACCCAGAGAAGCAAAGTCCGGAAAGCCGGATTTTCACTGCTAGATCAAGAGAAGCACTTTCTTTCTATCTCATCAACACTATTGACTTGCTAGCTGAAGAGGGAACTTCGGGATTGAAGGGTCGGTCGGGATGAAAAAAAGCTCGATTGTTGAGAGGGATCGAAGATGTTTAAGATAAAACGAACGCCAATGGACAAACTGATTTAGCTCTTACTTCTCTATCGAAGATTAAGACCCGAGCTAGCTAGCCACAAACTGATTGGAGATATCAGTCAAGCCACTAGCTGGCTGTCCAGGATGTCCATTCCTAAAGATCATCTTTCATAAGCGTATAAAGCAAATCTGGACATTAAAAAATGATGACTAGATTTTGAAAAAAATTGTGAAGTTACGGAGCTCTTGATCAATAAAAATTTCGTAAAAGTTTCTACAGCAGACTTCCACTAAGCCGCGACCAGACGAGTGTGGTTCATGAGTAGTGGCTTAGTGAAGACGAGTGTGCAATGCAGGAATTACCCACCCCTAAAATTTTCAGAAGTAAAAAATCATAAAAGTCATCTCTTATGATCTTGCCCAAAATTTTTCAAAAAATTTTTTTCATAAATTTCAATCACACATGGGCAAGGTCTTTCGCAGCCAATTTGTATACCAGACTTGTGCGCCCTTATTGTTTTTTTAAAAATTTTTTATGGATACTACTATGCCTTTCGTATATGGAATTTTTAAAGCTACTACACAATAGGGGGGGGGGGCCACCCACGTGAAAAAAATTTCAAACATTTTTCTGGAAATGACCCCTCTAGGGGTAAAAACATTCGAGGAATTTAACATTTTCAAAGCGAAAAAAACCTGATCCAGGGAAGACTTGTGTATTTAAGTGAAAAGTCGCAAAAATCGCAACCCCTCCCCCCAATTTTTTATAACTCGCCGAGACGAATAAAATGGCACCAAAATTATCGAATTTGAAAATGTTTTGGGTTATTGAAACGAAAACCATGAATCAGGCATTTCGTTGCAATAACCCAATACATTTTTCAAATTCGATAGTTTTTTTTCAAAAATGTCAAGATTTTGAATTTAATGAGAACCGGGAAACCGAACGCTTCGCGACCAAAGGAGAAAAGAAGCTGTATTTGTTACCCGTACTACGGAGCTCGTCCTTCGGTTTCGCCACCGAGTACAGCTCGGCCTCACTCCGAGTATATGTATTTCTAATTTTTTGGCAGGGGCAAAAAAATTCAGTTTCTGCTGGAAATCAAACCTGCAAGCAATTTACATAAGCCGAGAGTCTTAGCCATTCGGCAATGAGAGTAACTTCTTACAATACGATAAAATTGCATTA
The DNA here is from genome assembly GCA_900406225.1 of Acrobeloides nanus. Classification (NCBI taxonomy): domain Eukaryota; kingdom Metazoa; phylum Nematoda; class Chromadorea; order Rhabditida; family Cephalobidae; genus Acrobeloides; species Acrobeloides nanus. The sequence goes on from OZJO01010127.1 coordinate 7,934, forward strand.
TAATCTTACGTTAAAACATGATATGGAGCTAAAAAATTTTCCTTGAAGGGTACCCCTATAATTTTTGTGTCATTTTTCTTCTCTCACTGAGCCCTATCGATTGGTATAGGCCGTGACGGAATTGGACTTAAGATAACGGAGATAGCACAAACAGATAAACAAACAGACACACGTAACGCGTTTAATGTTTTAGGATTTATTAAATTATTTCAATAAACTATCTGATTGATCCCTGGGTACAATCTTTTCGTTTCAATGTTCAAACTCATTTAAAATTTTTTTCGTAATTTTGTTTCGTTCATAACTTTTTACCGTTAGATTTTCAAGTAGTACCGTAAAAGCAAAAAATGCTTCAAATTTTATGCTCTATAAGATGACTTCAACTCCCTAAAAATAGACTGACCCTTTAAATTGATTATCTAAAATAACTTTATTCCAAATCTACCACCACAATCTCACAAAATTCAAAAACTAAACAATGACTAGAAATAAAAAAAAGAATAAAATGAGTATAAAAAACAATATTTAACTCATTTGATTTTTGTTATACAACATAAGAATGCCACAAAAATTTCAGTCCTGTTTCATTTTAAAGATTTATAACAAAATCCGGTTGAGGGCAAACCTAATTTTGCTATAAAAAATCTTCCGGAAAAAGTAAAATCGCATCTCTCAAACTGACATATGATGTTGAATATAGAAATTGATGATGTTATATATAGCAGCAGCAGACTTTTTTCTATATATGATATTCTGTACATCTCTAGACACACCATATTTATATATAGGTGTTATTTAATTGACGTTACCAGCAGCAGACTTGTAGATGTTTTCATATAGCATGAATAGAAGATAGTAGAAGAATAATGTCAGTTCAAAATTTGCATATTTACTTTTCCCGTAGTATAAAGTATATTCATGAAAATTTGTAGAATTTTTATCAAATGGCATTCTTATGCTAACAAGAGGGTATTTATATAACTAAAACCCTCAAATTAAGTATATATACCGGGACAGGTTATATTATGGTATATATCATACATGAAAAATATGTTTCTTGAGCATAGATGAGTTTTTGGTGAGGAGTGCATTTTCAAAATTGAAATTTTTTCAAAATTTTGACACCTCCCAACTACGCCTATGTTTCTGGTATGAAATTTTTTCCACATAAACCGGGTTTTTTCAGAAGCAATGGAGACAATAGTAGGACTTGGAATATATATAACTAACTATATATAATGTAACATGAATAGACTACATAGATAGCGATAGACTAGACGTAAAGTGATTAGTCCCATATTACAATTTTCGAATCAATCAAGTAAATATGGATCGCAAAACAAATGGGTTAGAGATTCGTCAAATTCGGGTAATGAAAAAAGACTATAATCGAGAGAAAAAATATAAACAAAAGTTGTTACATTAATTTTTGTAAAATAGATCTGATTCGATCGGTGTTGTTTTCTTATTGTTTCGTCTTGAACTTCAGCTTCGATCGAGTGGGAGGCAGCGCAGCGGACGATCCTAAAATTTTCATTTAAAAAAAATCGATTTTTAAATACAGGGTGGGCCAGCTAAGTGTGCACACCAATGATTTGTAATTATCTCCGGATCATGGCAAATTTTCGATGCGGTTTTTTTAAAGTTAAATGTGCATCGAAAGAGATGAGTTTCGCCAAAAAAATAAAAATTCCTAATATTTTATTTTTGCCTTACAATATTTTGTTTTAAAAGAAACTTTTATTTTTTGGCAAAAGCCACCTCGTTTATGCATACCGTAAAACTTCTAATAGAACCCCATGGGGCTCTATTAGAAGATGTTAATGATTGTTCTTTTAAAAATCGAGTTTAAATCGGATTTCTTCGAGCGACCACTTTTTGGATAGCTACTGTAGAAAGGAATGTTCTGTAAAAGAAATTATTGAAAAATATTTTATTTTCGCTGAGTTATGGCCCTTTGAATTTGAAAAAGTTGAAAAAATGACATTTTTTTCAAAAAATCATATCTCCGTGAAATCGAAGTCATTGTCAATAATTTCTTTTACATAATGTTCCTCATACGCTTAGCTATCCAAAAGTGGTCGCTCGAAGGAAATCGACTTAATTTTGATTTTTGGTGGATTTTTGAATGAAGGCTTAAAATTGTTTAAATTTTTTTTAAATTCAAAAGGCCATATCTCGACGAAAATAAAATATTTTTCAAAAATTCTTTATATAGCATATTTCCTATCCTCAGGGCTATCCAAAAAGTGCTCGCTCGAAGAAATCCGATTTAAACTCGATTTTTAAGAGAATTTTTACATGGGGTTCTATTAGAAGTTTTACGGTATTTAGTCTACTATTCTTTAAAAAAACCGCATCGAATAATTCGCTATGGTTCCGAAGATAATGCCAAATCATTTAAAAAATTTTTACGAAACAGTGTCAACAAAAACAAAAATTGAAAATGGACAAAACGAATAAAACGTCACAAAACTCTGACCAAATCAGTATTTTTGAAAGACATCACAAACATGTACACAACTTCCTGCACATAAATACTCAAATAAAACATGGAACATAGCTTGTAGAACGCTAAAACAAAAAATGTCAACATCCACATTTAAAAAATCCAAAATTTTCATACCTTCTTGGGTTTCGTTGAGTTTTGATTGATCAAAAGTTAGCTGAACAGCTTCAGCGGATGTGCCTCCGCTGTTCATTGCCATAAGTTTGTAGGTGCCTAGATCCTCGTGAGTGAGGTTGTGGATGCGAAGGGTGAATTGGTTTCCTTCGCTTAGGGTCTAAAAATTTTGATTAGAGTCATAAATGGACCCTTTATTTCAGATAAACGGTCGTCATAGGCGACACTAGGATTCCACTTCGAATGGGGCTAAAATAAAAAAATCTTTTCAGAAGGGTCCTCCCCTTACCTCATGTTTACAGCCACATGAGGCCCGAAAAATGAAAACGTACCGCATGCCGCAAGAAAAAGATGAAAAACGTACCGCATGCGCTTGCGGCACAGCACGTTAAAAAAATTTGTGACGTGAAGCGCGTCGACCAAAAAAAAGTCGTCAAACGTACCGCAACCGCTCTGAACGACCACCCCTCCCTTATACACCTATGCTCACAATCCTCGTTTCTTNGAGGCGGACGACCAAAAAAAAAAAGTCGTCAAACGTACCGCAACCGCTCTGAACGACCACCCCTCCCTTATACACCTATGCTCACAATCCTCGTTTCTTATGAGGATCGTTGAGATGGATAAGAGAACACGACCAATTCAACTTTCTATAACATCAATATGTATTTAACAAATGTCTCACTTCATATTTCATGCTTGGCAAGATCTGTTTTTCACCGAAGAACCAGGAAATCACTGGTTCAGGGGTTGCTTTAACCGAAAATTTAACTTCTGTGGTACCACCAGGTTGAGCACTAATAATTTTGTTGAGTGCTTTGACGATAGGTTTGTCGCCAGGCACCGGTGCTCTGAGATTTTCTAGAAAAAAAAGATTGTATTTGTCCACCATTCATAACCCTTACCAGAAATCTGCAGCTCAATATGACATCTAGCAGACCCATATTTATTTGCTGCTACACAAACATATTCTCCACTATCTTCTGGGAAAGCATCTTTGATCGCCAATAGCGAATCTTTTCCGTCTCGAATATATTTAAATCCACTCGAATCGGGAATATCCACTTTATTATGAATCCAAGTGCATGAAATCGGCTCTGTGCCTTCAATAATCTCTCCTCTGAGATTGATTTCTTCACCACCAGATAAATGCAACATTCTTTGCATGGGATTCAAAAATTTAGGTGGCAGACCGTCTTCTTCTCTTATCACGGGTTTAGACACGTCGAGATTCGTTTGGGTTGATGCAGTGCCAGCGTTATTTTCGGCGATACATGTGTAGATTCCGGTATCAGTGGAGGAGAGGGCATCGAATTTGAGAGTAGCACATTCTCCATCATAGAACATTTGGTATCGGTTTGGTTCTGGAATAAGTGGAANTAGATTCCGGTATCAGTGGAGGAGAGGGCATCGAATTTGAGAGTAGCACATTCTCCATCATAGAACATTTGGTATCGATTTGGTTCTGGAATAAGTGGAACAGCATTCCGTTTCCAAGAGATTGACGGAGTGGGGTAGCCAGAAACGGAGCATTTGATGGAAATCGATTCACCAGCATTGGCTTGTTTATGTTCAGGGAGGACTTGGATGAAAGTTGGTGCTACTGGTTCTTTATGCACTCGTTTCTTGGACTTTTCTTTCGAAGTGTCTGACACTGGTTCCACTTCAACTTCAGACGTACAAGTTGCAGAACCATCTGGATTTGTAGCAGTGCAGTTGTAAAAACCGGAATCGTACGTGCTCACTTGATGGACTTCAAGATAGTAAAAGTCTCCATCGTTGTATATGGAATATTTGTTTCCAGTTTCTAGGATGATACCATCCTTGTCCCACTTAACTTCTGGAGATGGGTTAGATGAAATTGCTGTTTTGAGCCGAAGTGATTTAAATTCTTCCAATATTTTCTTCGGCTTAGGCTTGACGACAAATTTCGGAATGCATTTTTTCTTGTTCCTTGTATGGATTAGTCTACGGATTTCTTCCAGCGCAGATTGTTCTTTGGATTGATCCGCTTCTTCTGCTTCTATCTCACCTTTTTCTTCAAACACAGGCGATTTCAGCTCACTCTCCTCCTCTACCACTGTTGGCACAACACCTTTTTTCTTTAGATGCATGCGGACTTTCTTCACACCACCTTCGTCTTCGAGTTCTTCGATGGCTCCGCGGCGTTTGGTAGATTTTTCGATCTTTTCGGTTTGTTGCACGATAATCTCGTCTTGCTTGAATTCAGAAAAGTTTGGTGCATCGTTGACTAGTGGTTTGCCAACGTTGAGTTGAGCGTTTGTACAGAGTTGGCCGTGAACGTTAAAGGCTTCGGCAGTGTAACGACCGAGATCGGAGATTTGGACGTTGAAGATGCGGAGGACACAACGGGATGGAGATGGATAAGCGATCTAAAATGATACGATTTAGAATGAAAAAGATAAGTTCCAAACAGTGTTGTCCCCTGTACACATGTGTTTGTGTACACAACACACGTGTACACAAACACATGTGTACATACTGTGTTGAGTACTCATGAGTTGAACACATTGACCCAAAATTTTCTTTTGTCGTGAATAACCAATCTATAAAGGAAATAAATTCAAATTCAATTCCTACGACGATTTCGATCGTGTGTACACAACACATGTACACGTGTGTACACATTATAGATTTGTTATTTACGACAAAAGAAAATTTTTCTGTCAATGTGTACATACGTGTACACATGAGTACACATGTGTACAGTGTGTACACATGTGTACACATGAGTACTCGTGAGTTGAACACATTGACCCAAAATTTTCTTTTGTCGTGAATAACAAATCTATAAAGGAAATAAATTCAAATTCAATTCCTACGAAGATTTCGCTCGTGTGTACACAATACATGTGTACATAAACACATGTGTACACGGGACAACACTGGTCCCAAATTTTTGGAACAGTCAAAAAAGGTTTTGCAAATTTTTTCGCCACTTTTCAATTTTCTCCCACATGTTTATCATAAAAGTTTCATCAAAACTTTATCAAAAACACACCTGTTTATTTCTTCCTTCATAAACCATCTTTTCATCATGATACCAGACAATTTCTGGTAGTGGATAGCCACCAACTTCAACGTCGAATTCCACATTTCCACCCAATGGTGTCCAAATATCTCTCAAACATTTGATAAACCTAGCTGGACCAGCTGGCTCATCCGACATTTCTCCCACAAGTAAATAACAGGATGTAATTGCACGACCATGTTCGTTGGTAGCAACACATTGATAGGTACCTTGTTGAGCTTTTACTACGGAGTTGGCACGGACTTCGCCATCTTCACCATACCTATATTCTGTCCAGATGTTTTTGAGTTCGAGTAGAGGAGTGGATTTTCGAGCATCATCGATGAAATACCAGCGTAGACTAGGTTCGGGGTAGCCATTGACCTTGCATTTGAGGACAGCGGAATGGCCGTTGGCAACACCGAGATCTTGGAGTTCATTTTCGAAGCTTGGTGGAGCATCAGATGGTAAGAGTCCAAGGTTGTAAGAACGCTTTGCGACGATGAGTTCGGTGTGAGTCATTGCTGAGCCTTCCATGTTTTCAGCAAGGCAAGAGAAGACTCCCGATGATCTCATAACTGCAGTATCGATTTCTAAAACATATTCTCCGGCACCAGTGACCCACCAGTCATAGGCTTTGTTCGATCGGGAGATTGGTCGACCTTCTTTGAGCCATTTCATCGCAGGAGCAGGTTTTCCAATCGCTTTGGCAACGAGTTCCACTTTTGCTCCTTCGGGAACTTTGAATTCTCCAGGTGGAGTTCGAGTAAAAAGTGGTTTTTCCGAATCAACTTCTTCGGTATCATCCACTACCATATGATGTTTGTCCTCTCCTTGAGGGCTGACTACTGTAAGCGCGCAATCTGTAGATTGTATACCATGTTCATTTTTCGCGGTACACATGTAGATACCAGAATCTTCTCGCGAGCAGTTTGAAATGCTCAATGTGCAATTTCCATTCTCGTCGAATCCAAGTTGTTTCCTTCTTGTCGATTTGAGGATCTCACCATCTTTGAGCCAGATGATTTCTGGATCTGGATATCCATTAACTTGGCATTTTAGAATAGTGCTCGATCCAGCACTAACGGTCTGGTCTTGTAAAAGCTCTTTGAAAATCGGTGATTGATCATCAAGTCTAGGTCTTTTAGACTTAATCGATGCCGTGGATTCTTGTCTAGCGAGCTCATTTTCGATAAAGGCCACCGTTGCAGAGCTATGGTATTCACCATACATGTTAGTAGCAACAGCGGTGTAGGTACCACAGAATTTCGAAGAAAATTTAGAGATCTCCAAAAAGTACTCTTTTTCTACAGTTCTTGCGGAAATTTCTTGACCAAGGTGGATAGCTTTGCCATTGAGTAACCAGCGAACTTCTGGTTGTGGCGTGCCTTCGACGATGCATTTGAGTGTGATGGGTTGATTTTCGGCTTCAACTTGGATGTTTTGAAGTTTTTGAGTGAAACGAGGCATGTTGGGGACGTATTCTTCAGATGCTGCAGCGGATTCTACAGTGATGTTTGCTTTGGAAGTGACGGAACCATGTTTGTTCTCGATCTTGCACTCGTAAACACCTTGGTGTTCCCAATGGGCTTCGAAGATTTTCAAAAAGGCGATGCGGCCGTCGAAATACATTCTTAGAGTGCGACTTTCCGTGATTGGTTTTCCATCTTTTAACCATTCAATCGTCGGTTCGGGGAAAGCTTGGACTTCACATTCCAAGAGTTCTCGATTTCCTTCATGTACTTTCGCATCACATAAATGTCTGGTGATGATTGGAGCTGAACCATCGATTTCTCGTCTCGGTGACGGAGATCGACTTCTTGCTCGTTTACTAGCACTTAATCCGGTGTCAATAACCTTGACAGTACAATGGGTATAGTCTCTTCCTTGAGAATTCTCAGCCTCACAACAATATTCACCGGCATCATCTGGGGTGGCATTCATGATATTGAGACGAACTACACCTTTTCTATCAGTATACAGCAGCATTCTGTTAGTCATGATCATTTTCAGACCATCTTTGTACCAGTTAGTGGATGGGGTGGGCTTGCCGGTGGCACAACATTCAAGCACGATTTCGGAATTTTCCAGCACGGAGACATTTGGAAGTAATTCCTTAAATTTTTTGAGTTTAATTTTTGGTACTAGTTTACTATAGAACGCAAATGACAGGGGTCTGGATCATACATGGGCAGATCCCAGGTTTTCACCTGGAGGTTGGGTCAAGGGAAGGTTGTGGGTTGGGGCATACTTGAATAGGGGGTCGTGATTACGACCCCCTGCGCCGAGAGGGCCCCGAAAAATGGAGGGGGGAGCGCCGAGAGGCAAAAAATTTCCCGAAAAATCCATTCCCTCCGCTACCCCCGGCGAGGGCGTGGGGGGGGGGGGGGGGGGGGGGGGTAGCGGAGGGGATGAAGGCGAAAGGAAGGGTGGTGGGCGCCAAATGAGGGTTGTGATCTTGAAATCTGTGTTTTGATCGACTTTTCGGCCCCCACCCCCAGAGATTAATTTACAATTCTACCTTAAATTTAGGTGCTATATGCACATTTTGCTCTCCAGGTTGGACATAGACCATTCCAATCGATCTTGCCACACCATGTGTATTCGTAGCCACACATGTGAAAACACCACTATGAGTCGGTTTCGCCTTTCTGATAATCAAAGTTGCTACACCGTTTTCATAATAGGTCTCGGCGAAATTGACTGGATATTCATCTTTGAGCCAAGAAATGTCTGGCGCAGGTGTTCCTGTGACAGTACAAACAAGAGTAACTTCCATATCTTCTGGGACATCTCGGCTTGCTGGTAGAGGCATACGGAAAACTGGTGCACGTGCTTCTTCGCCTTCACCTTGTTTTGATCGTCCTTCTCGGATTGTGACTTTACACGTCGAGACTTCTTTTCCGATCGAGTTTTCTGCATGACATTCATAGGTACCAGCATGTTTTTTAGCTGCACTTAAAACTGTTAGAGAAAATTTCCTCTTATCTTCATCAACAATTCGGTATTCCGTGCTGTAGTCCAACTTCTGACCATCTTTGTACCAAACGACTTTTGGATCAGGTACTCCGATGACAGTGACTTCCAGTTTCAGCATATCTTTTTCATAACACGTGATGTCCATAAGGGGTGTCCAAAATTCGGGTTTTCGGTTTTCGTCAGGTTTGATGACAGTGAGGTGGCACTCGCTTTCGCATGTGCCAAATTGGTTGGTTCCTACGGCTTTCCATTGAGCATCATCAATGGCTTCGACGGAAAGGATTTCAAGTTCGTATAAGCCTTTTTCATGGCGGCAAGAGTATTTTTGTTGGTCTAAAAATGAAAAATTAAAAAAAAATTTTTTTGCGAAAAAATCGATTTTTTAAATTTTCAACATTGTAAAAATTTTTATAGCTAAATGAGACGAACAAAATGACATCAAAATTATCTAATTTGAACATTGTTTTGGGTTATTGAAACGAAAACATTTGAATTTTTCGGAAAATTCCACTAGTGGACTTCCTATCCATCTATTCTTCTATCAGTATGAGTAATTACCTGAAATAATCCTCACACCATCCCTAAACCATTCTACTGCTGGCTCTGGCATCGTTGTATCAGTCACCGATAAAACTATCGATCCTCCCAATTTTACTACTTCATCAGACAATTTATGATGGAATGATGGTGGGCTATCAAAAATATCCGATGGTGGAGTGCCTTGTTTCTTTATCTTCTTTTTCTTCGCATCGGGTTCTGGTTTCTCTTCAGCCTTTTTGGTGACTGTTAGCTTGGCTCCTGACTGGATTTGAGTGGTTCCTTTTTCGAAGACACAGTGATAGGATCCGGCATCGGTTGGTGAGATGTTTTTGATGGATAGAGTAGCGATACGGTTTTGGAAAGTGATGGTGAATTTGTCGGACGAGGTTATTTCGCGGTTGTCTTTGTACCTAAAAAGGTGTATTAGTCAACGCTTAAAAAATTCGTAAAAAATTAAAAAATGGATTAAAATTTTTTTAAATCATAAAAATTAAAAATGCTTAAAGGACCAGTTCAGTAGACAAAAAGTTTCCATTTTGTTGATATTCAGAAAGTTCATGAAAAATGGAGCATTTTTTGTTTTTACGGCATGTTCTGAATCGTTGTAGTTTTCGAGATAATTGCGTTTGAATTTGTTACAAGCTCTTCGTTGTAATACACAAACTTTTTTGAATTTTTTGCGGAAAAATCGATATTTTAAATTTTCATAAAATGAACATTGTAGATATTTTTTATAGCTAAATGAGACGAACAAAATGACACCAAAATTATCCAATTTGAACATTGTTTTGGGTTATTGAAACGAAAACATGAATCAGGGTTTTAGTTTCAATAACCCAAAACAATGTTCAAATTGAATAATTTTGGTGTCATTTTTTTGTCTCATTTAGCTATAAAAAATTTGCTAGTCCTTTAAATTAAAAATTGTAAAAAGGTTAAAAATCGCAAAAAATGGTTACCCCACTTGAACTTATTGAAAACGCAAAAAGTTTTTAAAACTGAATTGTCCCTTAAGTTATCAAACTTATTTTTAAAATTTCTAAAAATTTATCTGGGCCTAATAAGATTTGTAGCTTGGTGACCAAAGAGCATAAAAAAGCTCAATTTTATAAAAATTGACGAAAAAATCTAGGCCAACAAGTCAAATCTAATGAATCTTTTTATGCCCCATAAATTTTGTTTATCTGATGAATCCTTATAATATTATCGATAATTCTTTTTACGCTCTTTTTTATTTATATCCCAATAGAATCGAACAAGAGACATGTATAATAAAAGTATGAGATTTTGGTCATAGAAAAATTTTTACGCATTTTTTATTCTTATTCATTTCCGTTAGGGCTTTTTGAAATCAATCGTGTGAAAAATTGTGGGTTTTCTCTTACGCCATAGATCGAATTCTAAAGGTGAAATGTGCTTTGGTGTTTTTTTATAGAGTTGGCATTTATTCGTCTATGCCACATGGGGTCCAAAATTCCGAAAAGGTGTAATGGTCAAAATTTCAAAAATTTTGGAGCTACTACACAATAGTGGAGAGGGCCATCTACGTGCAAAAATTTTCAAAAATTTCTTTTTGAAAATGACCCCTCTAGAGGTACAAACATGCGGGGGAATCCGAATTTGGCATTTTCGAAGCGAAAAAACGCTTCCCTAGTTCAGAAAAGGCCTGTGTATTGAAGCGAAAAGTAGAAAATGAGATTTTTGCGACTGGGGCTATCTAGATATTACGTTATCATGTTGGGGGGGGGGGGTCAGCCCTCTCCACAAAAAGATGATAACGCTTTCATTTTTTATAACGTTGGGGGGAGAGGTGTAAAAATTCGACAAAATTGATAAAGTAATATCTGGACAGCCCCCAAGAGGGCTAGGTTGTCGAAAAAAATCCATTGGCTACCATAAGAAAATCTTTTTATGTCGTGAAATCTTGTCAATCTTTAACCTTTATTAAACTTTTAAGTATCTTCTTTAAAAATTTTGTTCATAAAATTTTTCATAAGTTCACAACACAAAAACTTGCTGACATATTTACGACATCTTGTCAGACTTAATGAAAAATTTTAAAATAAAATTTGAAACTTTTTCCATGAAATATTTGACACTTACCAAATAACTCGAACATCGCCGCCATCGTTTATTTCACATGAGAACACTTGTTCTTTGTCTCCTTCACGTGCTTTTATGTCTTCCAAGCCATGCAGAATTTTGAGGTCTAAAAAATGTGGAAATAATTTCTTGATATAAGAAGGGGAGTTTTTGCAAAAAGTGGAGTTTGTGCTCGAGATTTCACAATTTCGGATTACTCTTTATCAATGCATAAAATTGTTTAACGTGGGAATACTCCTCCATTTTTCCGGTATATTCTGTCATTTTAAGCTATTCTGAGAATATTCAAAAAAAATTTGTTTGAAAATAGTTGTCTAACCATAAAATATACCACCCTTTTTCAGGCAAAATCAAATCGACTTAGGTGGGATTCGAACCCGACATCCTTAGACTCGAATCTTGGAACGCTACCACTGAGCCAAGTTTACGACCAAATTGATTTTTTAATTTTGCTTATAATTTAACATGAATTTTTTTCTTTTATAAATAAAAACTCGAAAAAATCAATGTAAAAATGATTTTTTCGCCAAAAGTCGGTGTATTGACACGATCCGCACGGAAGCAAGTTTTCGTTTTAATACACAAACTTTCAAAAACAGTCTTTTTTGCTATTTTTCTCCACGAATGCGAGTTAGGTGGTCGCCAATTTAGATGCCCTTAAACAAAAATAGAGCTATTATAGTTAATTTGTATAACGTCATCCCTCTATTTTTTCTTGACTAACGACGATTTTATTATTTCCTTTCTCGACTTTGCTTCTGCTTTTATTTAATTGAAATGGAGCGAGAAAAACGCTACTCACGTCAAGATCAGTCTATGAGCGAAGTGCTAAGTTTACCACCTTACATGTTAATTTTTTATTAGACCCCTTAATTGTATTATGTTCATAAAAAATTCGATTATGGGAGGAAAAGTGTGAAATTGATACCTTTTTGTAGAGTGGGAGCTACAGGGCTGCGCATAAACAAATGAGATTTATCGAGTTTTTTTCAAAATACTCATGCTATGTTTAATTTTTAAACCAGGAAACATTTTTTTTGCACATTTACTCACAAATGATGAACTTTTTCGCGGTTGCTCTCAAGAATGCTCGTGTTGTAAAAATATTGTTTTTTGCTTAAAAATTGATTGGATTTTAGGTGAAATTTTTGACACTTTTTGATTGGTGGAAATTGGAAAAAGTTTTTCTCAAAGACATCACACATTCACAATTCATCGTCTAGCCGCTATACACACTTCGGTGTGCTTAAACGATTGTAACAACATGCCTATGTGAGTCTTGAAAATTTTTATTTATAATTTAATTTTTAACCCTTTCTTATATTGGTATATATACAGAGAAGGCTTAAAGTCCAAGCTTTTCGGAAAAAAGTTGACTGGACCAAATAGGACTCCATGAGACCAAGGACCCGGGACCACATGGAGTCCGGGACCCAAAACCCAACTGGGGTCCCGTACCAGGGATTCAAGGACTCATGGGTCCTTGTCCCGGATCCATGGGGTACCAAAAAAGTAGGTCCCTTTCGGACTCTGCCTCCAAATAATAAATAAAAATTTAACACTGGACTTTGATCTTCTTTTCACTTTTTTCAAAAATTTATCATTTATCAATACCTAGTTCCTAGACCGACGCGCCTTCGGCGCTATTTGAGCCGGTTCTCCCATCTTATCTCTCATTTCTCTTTTTTCCTTCTTTCTCCTGCTCACTTCTCCTTCTCATTGTACCTTTCTCTCGTCTCTTTTTCTTTCTTTCTTCTACCTTTCCCCCTTCTCCTTCCACCTTTCTCCCTTTTCCTTTACCCCTTCTTCCGTCCCTTTTTTCTGAAACACGAGGTCTTCGACCTCACATTCCAAATATTGCCTGCGGTGCTCGGCCTAGCGAAAAATTTTTTGACCCCTAGGTTTTTTATATCACCCCTCTTCAGTAGAGGTACCCCGTGAGGTCCAAATTGGAACATTTCTTCGAATTCGTGTTCCCCATGTTCGAAAACCCCCAAGTACAAAAAAGCAGTAGATTTTGAAAATTTCGATTTTTTGCCCCCCCCCCTTCAGTAGAGGTAAACCGTGAGGTAAAAATTTAAAAATTCTTTCGAATTCGTGTTACCCTTGCCCGAAAATCCCAAAATCAGCTGATTTGGAGCCATTTTTGAAATTCGCATATGTTGGCCCCTTTTACTGACACACATTCTCCTTAATCAATACCTATAAGACTACATATTTTGCATCATAACAGTGAAATATGACACTTTTTGGCTAACTAAGCACTTTAAGCATGGCATATAATAAAAAAGTAAAGGATAATTGTCAAAAACAGGTTATGGAACAATTATATATGCTTATGAACGTAATCTAGACGTGAGATGTTTTTATATATAGGATATGATGGTCGCATGGATTGAATAAAAAATTATGCATGTTTTTCCGTATAAAAGTGCATAGAAAAAAGGCATAATAACTTATGACAAAAAATTAATTTCTTTTTATTCTCTGAAAAAAAAACTATTTTGGCACTACCCTAAAATAAATTTAAGCTAAATTAATTTAAGCTAAAAAAAAATTTAGCGTCACCCTGATATTTAGGGTGTCAAAGGATACGACATAACATTTTTGGGCTTAAAATAACCTTGAAATCTATACTTTTTAAGAGTAGTCCCCAAGATTTTTTCTAAAATCCTAAAATTTTTCTTTTATCTCAAAATGTGAAAATCACTGCTCAAGTCCATTAAATGACGGAACAAACATTAAAAATTATTGTTTGCCATTAAAGGAGACCCATAGCGTATAAATGAGAGCATGTCACTTTTGTGTATAAGATCTTTCCATTTTTTAGCTCCCCATATAAAAAATTGGAAACCAAAAATATTAAATTTTGTTTCTTTTGGGCTTTTGAACATTTTTTGACAATTTTTGGTGAAAAAAATGACATTTTTATTGAAGAAATTGAAAACATGGACATTTTCAAAAATAATTTTCAACACCAAAAAAACCTTTGTTCCCTTAGGGGGATAATTTATAATTCTTCATTAACTGGGTGGGGAGCGGCGATCGCCCTACACTCCCTTCGATAGGCTACTGGGACAGTGTTTGAATCTGTTGTGCTGTATTGTACAACGGAATTATTCCGTTGTATTGAACAACAGAATATTCTGCTGTATACAACACAACAATTTTTTCTGTTGTTGTAACAGATTTTTCTGTTGTGTTGTGCATAACAATTTTTCTGCATTGTTAAAGGACCAGTCCAGTAATTTACAATCATATGAAAAAATGATATATTCGGAAAGATCATGAAAAATAGAGCATTTTTTGTTTTTACGGCATGTTCTGAATCGTTGTAGTTTTTGAGATAATTTCGTTTGAAATTTTGAATTTGTTACAAGCTCTTCGTTGTAATACACAATTCAAAAAAGTTTGTGTATTACAACGAAGAGCTTGTAACAAATTCAAACGCAATTATCTCGAAAACTTCAGAACATGCCGTAAAAACAAAAAATGCTCTATTTTTCATGATCTTTCCGAATATATAATTTTTTCATATGATTGTAACTTACTGGACTGGTCCTTTAACACAACTCAACATATTACAACAGAATCATTCTGTTGTACAACACAACACGACAGAAAATCTGTTGGACATCAGATTCAAACACTGTATTGAGGATGAGAAGAAGGAGGTAGTAATTTTTTTGCAAAAAATTCAATAAAAATGTCCTCGCAAAAACATCACTTCGGTTTTTGATTCCTCGCTTTCGCCTTCTCACAAACCACCTAAAAAATTCCCTCTTTCCCAAAATTTCTATAGATCATTGACACTAACTAGCAGTAACCCCATATTCATTGATAGTTTATAAGAGCCCTTATAAGTGATACTTGGCAAAATTCGAGTGTTCATATTTTCTTGGGGGTTATATGTTGTGGTCCTTTTCAAAGTCACCATTCAATTTTCACATGTGTGCCTAATTTTGTGTGTTTATTTAATTTTTCTTCCGGATCTATTAAAGCTAAATTTGTTTTGGAAAATATTGATTTTGTTAAATTATTAATTTTTTATGTTTGTTCAGAGGACTACTAGTCCGAACCCTAATATGCCTGTTATTAATACTTCCAGCTTGAGTAATGGCGGCGGTTTTGCTTCGTAAGGAATTTTTTGAAAGTTTAAAAAACCTATTTTTTATGTTGTTATTTGGTTGACATATTTAAAAAAATTTGTTTATTACAACGAAAATTCTGAAATTTGTGTACAGCACAACAGTTTTTTCTGTTGTTAACAGATTTTTCTTTTGTGTTGTACACGACAGTTTTTCTGTTGTATTAAAATTCTGAAATGTCGCATGTAGACGATGAATTTTAATATTCGACAAATCGTTTCAATGAATAAAGTTTTATTGATTCATTCAACGTTGCCTGATTCAATAAAATTTGAAACATTGAAGCGAAAGTTCTAACATTAAAAATTTCCCAACTAGGTGCAGAACTTCATTTCAAAAACAAAGTTTATAAACCATGAAACAAACGTGACAGGCATAAAAATTATTTTTACGCTTGTCACTCAAACTTTGAAAACATCTATTTTTTCATTTATTTTTTTTCTCACAAATTCATTTTTTTCATATTTCCATGCATTTTTGAAAACATCAAATAACCAAAGAAATTAAGTTTATTCTTGGTCTCTAAGCAACATTTACTTATTTAATTTTTGTTGCAATTTTCTTCCCATTTTTAAACTTTTTGTCAGAAATTTTCATAAAGCATAAAAAAGACTACAAGCTGTGCAACTGTTTAAAAGTGGGTCTAAAAGCGAATGCCTTAATGCGCCGAATTTCCGGTGTTGAAATTCTGGAAATTTTTTATTGATGTAATAGCAAGAATGGGAGAGCACATGCTTGCTGCTAAGCTATTTTGGCATTAAATGTGATGCTAAGGATATTAGCCAAGTAAGGGAGATTTTTATGCAAAATTTTTGTTGAAAAAATGACACCTATTCCTAAAAAAATGACAATTTTTTAGATGGGTGTGCCCAGTGACATAGGCAATGGGGTGGCAGGGTGGGCAGTAGTCCAAAATTTAAAAAAATCATTACATATAAGGGTCACCTTATGTTTTTTAGGAAAAATTCTTAAAAATTTTAAAACATTTAGAATAATTTTTTTTTGTTTTTCTTATGTAACAATAGTTTTTAATTTGTCTTATATAGCCTGCATAGCGCAGTTGGATAGAGTCTTGTTTTTTAATCAAATGTTCAGGATTCGAGTCCCATGTGTACATGAATAAAAAAATGAGTCTAACACTAACTATTCATAACTCTCAATGTATAGCAATCTCTCTAAATCATCCTGCTTAAATTAGTTTTATCACATTACCCCTAATCTCTTACACTTGATCTCACTCTACTTCCTTATCCCTATTTCATTTTTACATCACTTTTTTCATAAATTTTTTAACATTAAGGCTCCTTGTCCAATTTTTCCCTCTCTCATGCACGACTTGAATGCGAATTTGCCTATTTATCTCATCCAGTCGGACGAATATAGCCCTCAAAAATGGGACAATAATGAGACGTGTCAAAATTGTCCCATAGGCTTATTGGTGTTTGAAGAAGAGAAAAATTTCTGCGCTTGACGTTATTTTTTCTAACTTTATTTTAAACTTTGATCAAGACTAGATTTTTTCATGATGAGTTGGTAATTTTTTTGGTATTGATTCACAAAAATGAGACATGATTACGACCCCTCTCAACTTTGTAATCCTCCCTTCATATTCAAATTTTGTCCATTGCTCTATGTTTGTACCATACCCTTCCCTTGAAGGACTAGTCCAATGAGAAAAGAGTTGCCATTTTTTTGATATTTGAAAAGTTCATAAAAAATTGAGCATTTTTTGTTTTTACGGCATATTCTGAATCGTTGTAGTTTTCGAGATAATTGCATTTGAAATTTTGATGTACATATTTTCGTTGTAATACACAAACTTTTTTGCGGAAAAATCAAATTTTGCATCGATTTTTTAAATTTTCATAAAATTCATGTTTTCGTTTCAATAACACATTTTATGAAATTTAAAAAAATCGATTATTCCACAAAAAAATTCAAAAAGATTGTGTATTACAACGAAAACTTGTACACAAACTCAAAATTTCAAACGCAATTATCTCGAAAACTACAACGATTCAAAACATGCCGTAAAAACAAAAAATGCTCCATTTTTCATGATCTTTCCGAATATCAACAAAAAATGGCAACTTTTTTTTCTCACGGACTGGTCCCTTAAAACTTTCCTTACGTCCATTTTTGAAATTTGTATACCCCTCCATTCTTATGAAGGCAACAAATTTCAACTTTCCTTCTCTCATAATCACTTTGACTAAGACTATATATACTTTGATCATACAAATGACGATATCTTTTTAATCAATAAAAAGCATGCTAAATTTGATTCAAGCACACAATTTCGAAGAATTCAAAATTTCCACTAAAAATCTATTTACTTAAAAATTACACCCTCATTCATTAACAATTCATACTCATACCACCAACTCCTTCATACCAATTATTTGTTAACACCTGTCAAACAAATATAAAATTAAATCAATCTAAAAAGTTCTCACAATTTTTACTTTTATCCTAACTAAAGTTATGTTCCCTCCAGTAGCTCCAATTCGAACCACACATCTTTATAACAGTTTGGGCCAAACTTTTGATGGGTAATTCTTTATTATTATATGCAAAAGTTCAAAAAATTAATATAATCTTGCACAGAAATTACAGGGTGAATAAAAAAAGGAAATTTTGCGATTTTTTCTAAATTTGTAAATTTTTCATCAAAATAACCTTATAGAGGAGTTTTTTATTCGAGGAGTCAATTGTGCACATTGCCAAACCTTGAAAGAGCTTCACTGACCCTAAAATAGCCTATATTCGCTTCAATACACACATCTCTTCCATGAATCAGGGAAGCGTTTTCAAGATTCGGCAATATGCGCAGTCTATTTCTCGCATAGAAAAACCCCCTATAGGGTTATTTTGGTGAAAATTTAAGAGACGATTCTCGAACATTTAAGGCCCCTGGTACTAATGTTAAATGGTATAAGCGCGCTTCAAGTTGAATTTGTTTAGTGAGATTAATGCGTGGGAAAATTTTTGAAAGCCATTTCAAATAAAAAATCGGAAAATTCTAATCCTTGTCCTATTCTCTCATACCCCGATTTTACGTGTGTATTTTTTTAATTTTCCAACCTGTCTAAAACACCGCAGATAATTTTTTTCGGTAAAATTTTAACGCTGATCGATGTATTTCAACACGGAGAACAGTTCTAGCGTGATTTCGAAAAAATTCGAGAAAAAATTTTTTAACTTCTCCTAATACCACGTGTAAAAATAGGTCAAAAATCGATTTCTCAGATTTTTTTCGATATCACGCTCGATGTGTTGATAACTTTTCTCTGTGTTGATATACATCGAACAGCGTTAAAATTTGATCAAAAAAAATTTCTGTGGTGAAATAGACAGGTTGGAAAATTCAAAAAATACATGTAAAATCGGGATATGAGAACTTCGGATAAAGGTTTGAATTTTTGGCTGCCCAATTTTTGTTTTGAAATGACTTTCAAAAATTTTCCCATGCATTCATCTACTAGATAAATTCAAGTTGAAGTGCTCTCGGAACGTTTAGGATGACCTTTGAACGCTCAAGAATGTGTCTCTTAAAAACTTGAAAAATTTTGAAAAAATCGATCAAAATCGCAAATTTGTTCTTTTTTGAATCACCCTGTAGTTCCGTCTCTCCAGATTTTTATTTGGTTAAAATTTTTAATTCAGTTTTATGAACTTTGTTTCGTGAACTGTTTGCAGACGGATAAATTATGGTGACAGATAGGATTAGACTGAATCAAGTTTTAAAGTTGTAAAATAAATAAAATTGATGGTAAAAATCAAGGAAGTTATTAGAATTTGTGTTCAAAAAATAATCACAAATGTTCCAAAATGGATGGGGTTGAAAATGGGTAAGGTTTTTGGAATTTGAGTTTTGGGATATTTTTAAAGAGCGACTTATTTTAATTATATTGAAAATTTTCTTATACATTAGGGAAGGAGATTTTCAGTAATAAGGTGCAACGCGCAGATGGATAGAGTCCTGTTCTTTAATGGATGAGTTCGAGTCCCACAAACCTAAGGATCCCCTTATGCTTTGATTGACGGTGGTTAAAAAATCTTATATGGAGACCACTATATTTAGGGTACCCTCTCCATAAACATCACACTTCATATGCTCCCTGGCAATTCCTAGTGTATGGCAAATTATCTTTCCTTTATATACTTTGAAACAATTTTCTCTACCCCTTTTCTCTCTCTTACATGAATATTTAATCAAAACAAACACCCAAAAACTTCTCAAATCTCATAAAAAGTACCCACATAAAAAACTTTTGAATGGCTAAGCATATACTTTTATCCCCCAATTTTCTATAGACTATAGTGTAAGTACACCGGGTAATCATCATCCACTTCCTTTGTCACCTCAAAAATATAATAGCACCGAAAATTTTCATGTTCCGTGTACGTCAGCTTCCTGGTTTGGCGCGTCCCACAAGCACGCCAGATTGTTTGGGTGAGATCATTTGTGTGAGAAAGTTCAAAAATTTTTGCTATCTCCTCAAAAATTGGGAAATATTTTAAAAAATTCCTACAGCTACCAACTATGGCATTGACTGCCGTTAGGACTTCAATGAATGGGTTCGTTTTTAGTAAACAATTTGTGTTAAAAATCAGTTTAAAAAAGCTAAACAGGATGTTCCTAAAATTTACATCCTAATTAATTTCATGAGAATTTTCTTCATGACAGAAAACTTTCACGAAAAGTGATGTTCTACAAAGTTGTTTGTCGTGATCACACGAACAACTTTGTAGAGCATCATTTTTTATGAAAAGTTTTCTGTCATGAAGAAAATTCTCATGAAATTAATTAGGATGTACACAAGCTTTAAAGGACCAGTCTAGTAAGTTACAATCATATGACAAATGATATATTCGGAAAGATCATGAAAAATGGAGCATTTTTTGTTTTTACGGCATGTTCTGAATCGTTGTAGTTTTCGAGATAATTGCGTTTGAATTTGTTACAAGCTCTTCGTTGTAATACACAATTCAAAAAAGTTTGTGTATTACAACGAAGAGCTTGTAACAAATTAAACGCAATTATCTCGAAAACTACAACGATTCGGAATATGCCGTAAAAACAAAAAATACTCCATTTTTCATGATCTTTCCGAATATACCATTTTTTCATATGATTGTATCTTACTGGACTGGTCCTTTAAACTCGATTTTTGGCGAATTTTTGAAATGTGGGAGCAATCAAAAAACAACTTGTATACAGAGTGTCCCAAAAAAGACACTTTTACGATTTTTTCGAAAATTTTCAAGCTTTTTAATTTTCACCAAAATAATTCTATAAAGGGTTTCTATCGATTGTGCGCATCGCTGAACCCTGTATTATCCTATTTTCGTTTCAATACACACAACTCTTCTCTGAATCAGGGAAGTGTTTTCAAGGTTCGGCAATGCACTCGCTCGATTCCTCACATAGAAAAACCAACTATAAGATTATTTTGATGAAAATTTAAAAATTTCGCAAAAGTGCCATTTTTGGGGCACCTGAAAATTGACTTTTCAAGAAAAATTTTTGGTACTAGTTTCCAATGACAGGGGTCTAGATCCAAAAGTTTTTTTCGGATTTTAATCGAAAAATTATCGTTTACCTCCTTTTCTATACGGGGGAATCGATTGAGCGCATTGCAAATGCTTCCTTTACCCGGATTTAGGATCGGAAAATTAGAGATTGAAAAAAAATTTCCATTTTCGCTTCAACATACCAATTTCCTGGCCCTAAATCCGGGTAAGGGAAGCATTTTTACACCTCGGGGATGCGCATAATCGATTCCAAAAAACGGGGTAGATGACGCTTTTCCGGTTAAAATTTTCGGATCTGTCATTTGCGGTCGTTATTGAAACTAGTACCAAATTTTTTATTGAAAAGATTGAAAATTTTAATTTTGTAATGTTCAAAAATTTTTCAACCACTTTCAATCTAAGACTGATGTCTAGTTTATGAACTCATCCCCCACTTTTTACAACTTTTACAACCGTTATTGTTAACTCATGTCATATTTTTGAGGGGTGCCAACTACAATTTTCAAACGCATACAAAAAAAATTTCAGCTTCTCCTCGCGCAACAGAGTTAGACTAATGTAAACATACTCGTTTTACTCTCCTTACTTATGCTTTTGTCTAGCTTAGATGGGTGCTTATCTTGTCGCGCGGTAGTGCAGTTTTCAAGGTTCGCCATCAACCTGTTCATCTTTTTAGCGCTCGCTCATAAAATTTTCACGTTCCCAGTTTCTAGAAAGAATAATTTAAAAATGAATTGCTGGCAAGCACTTTGCAATCGAGTGCTTGCACTTTCAGTTCGATTGATTTTGAGATTTTTTACAAAAAAATTTTTTTCGATTTTTTGATGAACTTTATTGAAATTTTTTATGTTTGCTTTGATAAAGATTTATTGTAGCATAGCTTATGATTAAAAAATCAAGGCAATCTACAATATGATTTATAGTTTCATGTTATATAAGGTCTGTATAGTGCAGTTGGATAGAGTCTTGTTCTTTAATCAAGACCCTTTTTAAACTCTAGACTAGTGCTAACACTTATAAAATTCATGTGTTTTTGCAGAAAATTTGATGTCCTAACCCTATAGCAACTTATCCATATGTTCTTAATTTTCTGTTCTACCCAACAAAACCCATAATTTAACACTTTCTTTCACATAAACCAGCCAAAACTTTGATTTCAAAAACGAAATCATTCATTCTTATCTCCTCAAAGTTCACACGCTAGACTTCCCCTAAGGCCACTTTTTGACTTAATTTTTCTTGTTCAAGAACAAAAAATCTTCCGGATTACCACATAGCATCCGTTCCATCTAATTTAATTTGCCCCTCATTTCCAAGATCGTGTGATAGAAATAAAAAATGACCAAGTATGTTGTGAAAAAACGTTAGGCTTATGACTCTCTTGCTTTCTTGACATTTGACTAACTTGGCATGCCATGTATTAATTTTTGATTATTTTGATGAGGAAGCTATTAATTTTTTATGAAGAGTTGTACGAAAAGTGTCGGCAATATAGCGACGTGGATAAAGAAACTGATCGTTCGATCTGGCAAGTTAAGCAACATTGGGTCCGTGGGTTCGATCCCAGTAGAACAGGGATCGAAACTTTTGAATCAAAAAAATTTTGATTTTCAGGGAACAAAAATTTTTTCTCCCTGAAAATTAAAAATTTTTTTTGAAAATCAAAAGTTTCGATCGAACCCACGAGCCCAACGTTGCTTAACTTGTCAGATCGGACGGTCGGCTTCTCTATCCACATCACTATATTGCCGACACTTTTCGTACAACTTGCCATTAAAAAGTAAAAAGATTGTCACTTATAAATTCAGACGTAAGAAAAAAGTAGTGGAAAATAAATCGTATAAGATGCTACTAGATTGGATTATGGCGTGAGTGGGGAACTTTATATAAGAGTGTAGGATTTTTTAGAGGATGGTTAATTTAAAGCAATTTGATATGTTAGAAATATTCTAAGACTAAAATAAGAGTTTTTGATCTTATTTATTTTATAATTTTTTTGAGATCTTAGGGCTAAACTTTTAGAGTTTTGTGATTTTCTTTTTAAGATAAAAAAATCCGGAAACTTTTAGTTGCTAAGGATTTTAAGTTTCGATATCTTAGAGGTAGTGCGCAGGCAATTGAAAATTTGAATTCTCACAGCAGGTTTTCGTTTCAATACATAGACTTTTGAAGAAAAATTCATTTTTGCATCAATTTTTTAAATTTTTTATAAAATGAATGTGTAGCAATTTTTTATAACTCTATGAGACGAATAAAATGACATTAAAATTATCTAAGCATTATTTTGGGTTATTGAAACGAAAATTCTGAATCATATTTTCGTTTCAATAACCCGAACAATGTTCAAAACGAAACAAGGAAGTAGGAATAGAACATAAAAAAGAAAGGCACCAAAATTAATTTAGGTTTCATTTTATTCGTCTCATAGGGTTATAAAAAATTACTACATGTTCAAAATAAAAAACGATGCAAAAATGTATTTTCCGCCAAGATTCTATGTATTGAAACGAAAACCTGCTCAGAATTCAAATTCTCAATTGCTTACAGAATACCTTTAAGAATACCCATTATAACGCCTGGTAATAATAACTACGACACTTCCTAGAGGAAGTATGAAAAAAGACACAAAGAATAGGATATATACACCATTTCTTTTTTATGTTCTGCTCCTACTTCCTTGTGTCGTACTTCCCTTGTAGCCTAGTAACCCCTCTAAATTTTTTTTTTACATTTTTTTTCATCGATTTTTTGCCATTTTTACGTCATTTTTCTTACTTTTCTTGATGTAAGGAACAAAATCCTTATGAATAAGCAATTTTCGATCCTCCAACATCCTCTAACACCCCTTTTAAGTAGAATTAATCTCAGAAAATCCTAGGCAAAATTATTAACACCTTTTATTTTTGATGTTATTATAAAATTTTATGTAGCCTCAAATTTTTTTGTTAATAGATTAAGCTGTTAAGAATTTTTCAAGAAAATTAGGCATATAAAATTACCCAAAATGATCAAAAGCATCTCATTTTAAGATAAAAAAGTTGTCTTTTTGGTTAGTGAATTTCAATTTGTCAGAGATTGTTTTACTTAAAAAACTTCAACAAGAGGCTAAATACTCAAACGGAAATCTGTTTAGGCGTTTGTCTTTTTTTATTTGACTTAAAAGAGATTCAGTTTCTTCATACGTTTAAAAATTTGTTTTTTAGCCAAAATTTTAGTTTCCTCATCTTTTACTATTTCTTGTGCTGTTTTTTAATCTCTTGAGCTCTATTTTGTAACTTAAGTTTATCCCCATACTCCGCAAAAAAGTTTCAAATTTCCGGAAATAGAGGGTGGTGGTGTCCCAAAATTGACAAGATAAGACTTTTTAAAAGTCCTACTTAAAATGACGTAAAAATGCAAAAATCCACTTTTTGCAACTAACCAAAGAGCTCTCAATCCAAGCGTGTAGGATATGACATAAGTGTCATTTTCATTATACGTTCGCAAATGCATATAGAGACTTTTTCTACACGGCATATAGACTTTTATAGAGATCTACGCTTTGAAGTTTTTTTTGGATTTTCGTTTTTTCTAGAGTCGTTTTTACACCCCAAAAGTTGTTTTTGAGCCTGAACTTTTTTTATCTCATTTATTATTAGTTCCTAGATTAGCTCGTGAGAAAATTTACATTAAGCACACTTAAGATGCTCCCCCAAAAGCTCACATGATCATAAAATAGACATGTGAAAATTTTTTCCTAAAAATGCAATCAGAAATAATTAATCCCATCATATCTTCCTTGTCAGTCTGTAAATGAGGTCTCATAAAATAGTCGGATGTACACTTATTCTAAATCGTAGGTCTTA
The DNA here is from genome assembly GCA_900406225.1 of Acrobeloides nanus. Lineage (NCBI taxonomy): Eukaryota > Metazoa > Nematoda > Chromadorea > Rhabditida > Cephalobidae > Acrobeloides > Acrobeloides nanus. The sequence goes on from OZJO01010127.1 coordinate 32,741, forward strand.
TTTTTTGAGATTAGAAAATTAATTTATGCATCTAATTTAACATGCTTGTGTTTAAGCCTAACACTTTTAACAGCTTGAACTAGATCTTTTCCATGCTACTAACCTATTGATTACTTCTAAACGTGGCTAGCACTACATTGACTACAGCGATGACATGCGCAAGCGTAAGCTTCGCATGTCTTCGAGATGAGTAAGTTTTTATAAAAAATTTAAAAGCAAGAAAACCATGTTCTGTTTTCTAAAATTGAGGCAAAAAGCCATATTCACACACTGGACTTGAACCCTGAACCTTTGTATAAAGAATAAGACTCTATCCAACTGCGCTATTTGACCCTATTTTACTTGACTTTAAAATTATATTATTAATTCATTCAAACTTCATAAAAAATTATTTTTGCCTGAATTGCAATAAAATTATTCATTGAAACGAAAAAGCAACATCCTATATTTTCAAAAAAATATTCCTAAGTTGCACAAGGTTTAGCATTTAGCACAAAAATCAAACACTATAAAAATTCTTTTAAAAGCCCATTATTTATACTCATTCTTGCATAAAAACTCCAAAAAAAATTTTCGGACTAAACAAAATTTCTTATTAACACTTTTTCTTGCTCTCATGCCAGTTTTCTTCCGACGATAAAAAATGATATTATTGCTCGACAAACACAAACTCTATTAATATTTAATTTCATCAAAAAAATAAAAAACTTCTCTCTCTTTCTAACATCTAGCTTAGCTAGTCAGACTTATTTTTTTCAAATGACGTTACTAATATTTTTTCATTTTTAGGGTCACCGGCAACATGATCAGCGGTGCAGCCCAGCAGCACAAAAAACGGTTGGTTCCGTTAAGGAAGACCGATGATATGCGCAGAGCGGATCGAAAGAATGGAAGGACATTGGATGAAATTTGGAAAGGTGGAAAGGATTGTTATCAAGTAAGAAAAATGATCTCATACCTGAAAATAGGAATTTATGAGTCTTAAAGACAAAAAAGAGAGAATTCTCCTCCTTCACCGCTTATGGTTCAAGGAGATAACACAAATTAATAAATTTTTAGCTAGTCGTACCTCGAAAAATGACTGATAATAATGAACCTGCCTTCTTAAAACTAAACATTGGTGGTACTCAATACACGATACTAATAGACGCTTTATTACGGGCTGAACAAACCGGGTTTCTTGCGAAATTTGTTCAATTAAATCACCAATCAAGATTAAAAGTAAACTTTTTGCCTCTCCTCTCACAAGGAAACTGTCCCAACATGGTTTCCCCGATTTACGCCAATTTTTACCCATAGTAGGGGTAGTAAAAAGCCGCGAAAATTTTTTCCTGCTGACACCTTTATGAGGAGATAGGGTCCAAAATGTGATTTTTAGGGTTAAAATTAGGGTTTAAAGAAATGGTCATAACTTTTTATGGTTAAAAGCTTTTTCGATAATTTTTTTTGCATTTGATAGAGGATGAAAAGACGCACATTTTTGATATATTAACGTTGGAATCAAATCAATGTTTTCATGGCTAAAAACGTCTTACAAAAATGACACCATTATTCGAAAAATGGTTCATTTTGTAAGGCATTTTTAGCCATGAAAACAACGGTCTGCGGCCAAAGTTAATATATCAAAATTTGCGTCTTTTCATCCCCTATCAAATGCAAAAAGAGTTATCAAAAAAGCTTTTAACCATAAAAAGTTATGAACATTTCCCTAAAAATCACATTTTCGGACCTATCTCATCATAGGGGTATCAGTACGAAAAAATTTTCTCGGCTTTTTACTACCCCTACCATGGGTAAAAATTAGCATATGTTTGAGCAAAACCGAGGAAACCAAGTTGGGACAGTTTCCTTACCAGTGTGTAACCAAATATGCAAATTTCAGGTAGCAGATGCTTACTTAACCGATGAAGACGCCTATTATTTCCAAAGATCTCCTCAAGCCTTTGACGCTATATTTCAATATTATTCAACTGGCGTTATACACAAACCCTCAGAAATGTGCCCCGCTTATTTCCTTTCTGAACTAGAATTTTGGAGAATACCCCTAACAAATGTCGGTTCTTGTTGCTCAGATGTTGTGCCTAAGCCTAAAGAAGAAGAAAAAGAAGAAGAAAAAGTAATATATACAAACAGTAGAAACTGGGAAAGTTTAAGTTTCAGGTCGATGATAACACTTTTGATAAGTTGCGCTTTGGAAAATTGAGGAGAAGAATGTGGACATTTTTGGAGAGGCCTGGGAGCTCAATGCAAGCGAAGGCGTTCGAATTGAGCTCAACGTTATTTGTTGCTATTTCTGTTATGGGTCTCAGTTTTGGGACTATTCCTGATTTTCAAGTAAGATGAAACTATAAGATGGACAAGTGCTCCGCCAAAAATTGATTCGCTACCAAGCTCATTCCTTTCAAGAAACCCCACAAAAATGTCCGGATGAAATTTTTGAAGGCCAAAACCCCCAAGAAGATATACTTCTTCCTCCTACCCAAAACTTATCTATAGCTAACCCCAACTTACTCCTCATTCTAGGTTACACAATATATGCCACCTCAAAACGAAACAATCGTTTTACCAAATGGCACCGTTACCATTGTGGAAAAAGTGGAAGAAATGAAAGTGGAGCACCCCGCATTTGTCTTTACAGAAAGAATATGTATAGCGTTTTTCACGGTCGAATACTGTCTAAGACTATTCGCAGCACCCCGGAAGATTCGATTTGCCCTAAAACCTCTGAACCTAGTCGACTTATTAGCCATAGTACCTTTCTATTTGGAATTATTGCTAACACTATGTGGAGTCGATGACAAGAAATTAAGAGATTTGAGATGGGCTTTCTTGGTGGTGCGAATTTTGAGGGTACTCCGAGTTATCAGGATAATAAAGTTGGGAAGATTTAGTTCAGGGTAAGTTGTAGACACAGAGGGTAAACGTGGTACCAATTTGGCCCTCATGAATCACACAAAATGATAAAAAAAATTCAAATTCAGGTTACAAACATTTGGTATGACCTTACAAAGGTCTCAGAAACAGCTCCAAATGATGACTATAGTCCTGCTAACAGGAGTGGTATTCTTCTCCACCATGATCTATTTCTTAGAAAAAGATGAAGAAGGGACACCTTTTACGAGTATACCCGCGGCATACTGGTGGTGTAAGTTTTTGAAAAAAATGCAAATTTTGGAGATAAATGAATAAATTTTTTAGGCATTGTTACAATGACAACAGTAGGGTATGGAGATGCAGTACCGGCTACGACAAGTAAATTTTTTCAAAATTTTAAATTGTCAACAAATCGCTTCGAAACTCAAGTTTTCTTGATTTTCAGGCAAATTTTTGTTGAATTTCAATATTTTTTAAACAAAATTTGATTTTTTAGTGGGCAAAATCATAGCCTCAGCCGCGATCATGTGCGGAGTTTTGGTGCTAGCCCTACCCATCACCATCATCGTCGATAACTTCATCAAAGTTGCTCAAGATGAACAATCAGCCGAGCAATCCAAGCTTGATCAACAACGTCAAGAAGAGCTTATTGTCTCTATGCTGCACAAAGATGATGACTAGTCGGTCTTGGCAAAACTTTATGGAAAATTTTCTTCAGTGCTCAATTCTACATCAATGAATGTACACTCTAATTTTTTTGCATCATGACATTTTTACTATTTGTCAATAAAAGTGTGTTTTGAAACGAATTTTTGTGTGAAATCTCGAGCAATTTTTTTATCTAAACCAACCTGTGGGACCTTTGGGAACACCAGCACCACCAAGTTGAACATCAATCTCGACTGGATCAGTGTCTCCACTGAGGGTTTCAGCAAAGACACGGAGTTTATATTTCATGTTTTCGTTAAGCCCAGTTAGTTCAGCTTTGGGTTCAGTGACTTTCTTGATCTGTGACCATTTCAGAGTCTTGGAATCAAAATATTCGATGATGTAGTACTTAACATGTGGTATAGGTTCCCAGCTTAGATTACAGCTAGTATTTGTAATGTCATAGGTTGAGATAGGTCCAAGTTTGGGTAGTCCTACAAATGGTAAAAAATGTAAAAATTTATTTTTTGACTACCTCCGGGCAATTTTTCATCCTTAGAAGTCTTCTTAATTTCCACAGGCTCTGATGTTTGAATCATCTCACCGGCGCCAAATTTATTTTCTGCAGCTACTCTGAAATGATAGCTAAAACCATCATTCAACCCAGAGATTTTAGCTTTTGGTTCAGTTATTCTGGTGACAAATGCCCAGGTGGCTTTCTTGGTATCTCGTTTTTCGACAGTATACCCAAGAATTGGACTACCACCATCGTTGGTAGCTGGTTTCCAGCTGAGGACACAACTTGAGTCGCTAATATCGGAGATGGTGATTGGGCCAACTGGGGCTGAGGGAGCACCTAAATTTGATTGGTGATTATTTTTTGTTAGAGACTGAACAAAATTAGTATTTTGACCAAGTCCGAGATTTTTGTGCCCGGAACCAGATGGCCCTTGATACGGATGAAGATTTCAGGCGGATAGGTTTATTATTCCTGGATGTGGACCCTGGGGCCTGTTGTTTAGTTCCGGAGCCGGAAGCTGGAACCGGAGCACGGTGGCGCGATTTCAAGTTAAAGGGATTGAAAAATGTTGTCGGTTTAAGTTTTTACTTCCAACCTCCAGTTCCAACTTCCGGAACTAAGAAACATGCCCCTGTACTAGAAACTGGTCCACACTCGGACCAGTTTCTGAAAATCAACCCTTGAGCCCACTATCCAAACCTATTACAGTTTCTATAAAGTTCAAGAAAAAGTGCAAAGTGCCTTTGGGTAAAAACAGCANAAAATCAACCCTTGAGCCCACTATCCAAACCTATTACAGTTTCTATAAAGTTCAAGAAAAAGTGCAAAGTGCCTTTGGGTAAAAACAGCAATTCAAACATCAAACCTTGGATATTCAATCTCACGGAAGCCGTAGCTGTTCCATGAATATTCTCAGCCGAAAGTGAATATTCACCAGAATGATTCTGCTCAACCTTTTTGAAGATCACATGGATAAACCATTGTGATCCTGCAAGTGTTGCCGAGCCATCGCGTTCTTGAATAATGACGTTTTTGTCAGCCTGGATAACTTTGTCATCTTTCTTCAAAGTGGTCTTAGGTTTAGGGAGACCGCGTACGGTAGCTTCTAGGTCGACTTTTTCGCCAATTTTGGCGTTTACGACGTTTTCGATGAATTGGACATGAGGTTTTTCTAAATGGTAAAAACGTGCGGGGTAGATATAGAGGTGTTCTTTACATGGAATAGGTGATCAGTTAAGTCCCAGGCCTCACTTAGAAAGCTAAAAATGACCCCCTTTCCCTTCTCGACATACCCTGAATAGTGGGAATGGGGAGGACTGACCAATTCTATGTAAAGACCTTCTAGAAAGTGCATTTAATACCTATAACGCTAACATTAAAACTTTGCGAGATTTCATTCAACTCGCTTGCTACAGTACAAATGTAGATACCAGCTGCCGATGCATTTACTTCGGAGAATCTTAGGACAGATCTCTTTTCTTCTACCGTATAGCTACTAGAATTTATAGGCCTGCCGGCTTTTGTCCAAGTACATTTTATAGCCTTTCCGGTTTTCCAGGCCATGACAACCTCGGCTTTAGATCCGATGACGAGTATAGGCGTCGTGTTGGTAGTTTCATCCACTTGGATTTCTTCAATTTTGGGTTTTGGTTCAGGTTTTTCTTCAGGTTTTGATTTTTCATCCTTTTTGGGTTCTTCGGAAGATTTTTGCTCCTGTGGTTGTTTAGCTTCTATGGACTTTTTGGCATCTTCTAATTGCTCTTGCTCGATTTTCTTGGAATCTGTCTGGATTTCTTCAGATTGGCTTTCATCAGATTTTAATGAAGAAGATGACCGTCCTTTGACAGCTTTCTTTTTCTTTGACTTTTTGGCTTCATCTTCTTGAGTTTTTTCGTCTTTAGGAGCGGTGGGTGGCTTTTCGGAAGGTTTGTCTTCTTGTGAAGCAATTTCTTGTTGATCAGATTTTTTGATGGAATCAGCTTCAGCTTGCTTCTTGACTTCTTCTTCAGATTTCTTTTTGTCCTCGCCATCGCCTTTTTTCTTGGCATCAAGTTCAGCTTTCTTTTTGTCGTCATCCTCTGACTTCTTCTTGGCTTCAGCTTCAGACAATTTTTTGGCCTCATCCTCAGCTTTCTTTTTGTTATCAATTTCTAACTGCTTCTTGGCCTCATCAGCTTTCTTCTTGGCTTCAACTTCAGCCTGCTTTTTGGACTCATCCTCAGCTTTCTTCTTGGCCTCTTCTTCAACTTTCTTCTTAGCCTCAGCTTCTGATTTCTTTTTGGCCTCTTCTTCAGACTTTTTCTTGGCCTCTGTTTCAGCTAGCTTTTTGGTCTCTTCTTCAGCTTTCTTCTTAGCCTCAGCTTCTGACTTCTTTTTGGCCTCTTCTTCAGACTTTGTCTTGGCCTCGGTTTCAGCTTGCTTCTTGGCCTCTTCTTCAACTTTCTTCTTAGCCTCAGCTTCTGATTTCTTTTTGGCCTCTTCTTCAGACTTTGTCTTGGCCTCGGTTTCAGCTTGGTTTTTGACCTCTTCTTCAACTTTCTTCTTTGTCTCGATTTCAGACTGCTTTTTGGCCTCATCCTCATCTTTTTTCTTGGCTTCAGTTTCAGCTTGTTTTTTGGCCTCTTCTTCAGCTTTCTTATTGGCTTCAGTTACTGGCTGCTTTTTGGTCTCATCCTCATCTTTCTTCTTGGATCCTTCCTCATCCTTTTTCTTCGCATCAACTTCAACTTTCTTCTTTGAGTCAGCCTCAGCCTTCTTAGTTTCTTCTTCAGCCTTCTTTTTGTCATCGGCCTCGGTTTTCTTTTTGGCCTCCTCTTCTAATTTTTTCGTTTCAGATTCAGCTTTCTTTTTGGATTCAACCTCACCGGCTTTTTTCTCTGCCTCCTCTTTCTTTTTAGCCTCTTCGCGTTTTTGTTTCTCTTCAAATTTCTTTTTAAGCTCATCTTCAGGCTTTGACTTTTGGGCTTCTTCTTTGGGTTGTTGGGATTCTTCTTTTGGCTTTTGAACTTCTTCTTTTTGCTTTAGAGCTTCTTCTTTTGTCTTTTGAGCTTCTTCTTTGGGTTGTTGGGATTCTTCTTTTGTCTTTTGAACTTCTTCTTTTTCCTTTAGGGTTTCTTCTTTTCCCTTTTGCTGTTGGTGAGGCTCAATTTCAACAGGCTGTACAATTTTATTAGATTCATCTTCTTCAACTTCACTTTTTAATGACGATGAAGAGCGTTCTTGGACAGTCTTCTTTTTCTTGAGTTTCTTATCAGTGGATTGATCTTCAGAGGGTTTTTCATCAGTTGAAGATTTTTCTTCTTGAGGTTTTGATTTGTCGGTTTCCGTTATTTTGGTGGCTTTTTTCTCTTCACCCAACTTTTCTTGGGCTAATTTTTGAGCATCTTCTTGCTCCTTCTTGGTGCTTTCTTTCTTTTTGGCATCGGTCTGATCCAGTTTTACTTGTTCTTCAACTTTTTTGGCATCCTCTTGATCTTTCTTTTTGGCATCGGTTATTTCCTTTTTGTCTTCATCAGATTTCTTTTTAGCAGCTTCTTCGGATTTTTGTTTATCTGCCTTTTTAGCCTCTTCTTCTCCTTTTAATTTTTCTTGTCGTTCTTGTTCAACCTTCTTTTTGGCTTCAGCCTCAGAGGCTTTCTTATCTGCTTCCTCTTTCTTTTTAGCCTCTTCACGCTTTTGCTTTTCTTCANTCTTGTTCAACCTTCTTTTTGGCTTCAGCCTCAGAGGCTTTCTTATCTGCTTCCTCTTTCTTTTTAGCCTCTTCACGCTTTTGCTTTTCTTCAAACCTCTTCTTGAGCTCATCTTCAGGTTTGGGTTTTTCAGTTTTCTTTTCTGTTTCTTGCGGTTTGGGTTCTTCTTTTGGTTTTTGCGGAGCTAATTGATCAGTGGATTTAGATTTTTCTTCCAAGGATTTTTCGACTTCTTGACTTTTAGACACTTCGGAAGTCTTTTCTGACTTTTTGGCTTCTAGTTGATTTTCTTGAACCTTTTCAACTGGTGTCTCAAGTTCAGACTTTTGTTCAGATTTTTCATCAGGTTTTGAAGATGCAGATGGTGTTTCACCTATTTCCGGTGTTCCTTGAGTCTTTTCTTTTATATCACTAGGTTTTCGTTTAGTCACCTTTTTCTTCTTGGCATCAGCTTTTTCTTCAACTTTTTCTTCTGTCTCTTGGCCAACAGGCTCTTTTGTTGCATGTGGAAGTGGAGGCTTATCTTGATCTTTTTCCAACTTTTTAGCCTTTGGAGCCTCTTCTAGCTCTGAAGCACTTTGTTCTTCTACAGAAACTTCGATAATTTTACTCGGAGAAGCTTTTTCCTTTTCAGATTTTTCAGTTACCTTTTGTTTTGCTTCGAATAAAGAATCACTATCCTGAGTTTCAGCTCTTTCTTTTTTCTTCATCACTTTCTTTTTCTTGCCCTTATCTCCAGGTTCTTCACTCAAAGTCGCTGTATCCGCCCTAGATGTTTCCAAATCACTGTGTGCGGCTTCAAAACCACTAATCCCACTGTCCGCAACACTTGGGGTTTGCTCAGGAGAAGATTCTAATTCAGAAGGTTCCTCGATGGGTTCTTCCATTTGTCCAAGTGAAACCCAAAGTTCTTGTGAGACTTCACTTGGATCGGATGAGGTCAACATGTTTTTGGCAACGATGCGGTAGGAATAACGACCTGGTTCGAATATGGATCGGTCTATGAACTTAGGCCTGTCTACTGTAGCAATTTCGAGCCAAAGGTTAGATTTGGCTTTTTTGCGTTCAACAAGGTAGAAAAGTGCGTCTGAAAATTTAGGTGAGGTATAGAAAGAAGTAGGAGTGTATTTTTGGGGTAATGTGGGTGCTTGAAGATTTTTGATGGGTTCAAAAATGGTAGAATAGGGAAAAATGTGATTATAGGTAGGGTTGCCAGGTTGCAACCTTTAGGTTGTGAAATTCAACTCCGAGAGGAAAAAAATTCATAACTCATAGTTAGTGACAAGTATCGCACGTTACACTCTAACTGTCAAAGGTTCGATCCCGCCAGGTTGTAAATGTTTTTATTGATTCAAATGAAATGAACAATTCTACAACCAATTTTATGGGGAGTCTCCTTTGACAACTTTTTTTAGTCTAGTAAAAAATTTTTACCCCTCTGGAATCGAATCCTCTACCAATAAAGTGTAAAATGGGACACTTGCCACTTCATCATGTCAAAATTTTTTTCATTTTTTCAAGAAGTGTCATATAAAAATAGGATTTGTTGTGATTTTTGCACAAATGGCAGATATTTTGAAAAGGGGATAGAAAGAAGTGTTTTCGAAGATTTTTTTGCTTTTTTCTTATAACTTTTGACCCACCTTCAACTGGAGCCCATGTGACATCAACTTTCTTCTCATCCACTCTGGTCACCGAAGGTCTTTCTGGTACATCAAGTGGTGTGATAGCCTTTGGTTCACTACCAGTACTCAACATTGATGCCAAAGACGCTTCTTCCATATCTTCCGCACTTGATGGTGTCATAACATCGACAGAATTTGTTGGCTCTGATCGTCCGATCTCGTTTACTGCGACAACACGGAAAATGTAGAACTCTTCTGGGAATAATCCCTCGGCTGTGTAGTGACATTGATTTGGTTTGGTTTTTCCGACTTGCCTCCACCGACCAGATTCTGCTGTCTTTCTTTCAATCGCATAAAAGTCAACGACTGCATCCGGATCGGTTGGTGATGGTTTCCATGTAAGGTCAACTGATGAGTCGGTGACATTTTCGGCCTCGAGAAGTTTCGGAGCACTAGGAACATCATTGACTCTCAAGGTAAAAGCTTTTATTGTAGTTCCAGCTTCATTCGTGGCTTTTAGAACGATGTCACCAGCATGTTGTCGACTAAGGTCCTGGATTCGAACCGAAACGTTTTCTTCATCTTCACGAACTTGTGCCACGTTTTTAAGTGGTTCATTCTTGCAAAAACCTTCGAAAGTTGGGACTGGATAACCCTTTATGATGGCTTCGAAACGCAACTGCTTTCCTGCTTGTAGANAGTGGTTCATTCTTGCAAAAACCTTCGAAAGTTGGGACTGGATAACCCTTTATGATGGCTTCGAAACGCAACTGCTTTCCTGCTTGTAGAATAATTTCTGGTTGATCTCTAACTTCTCTACTCAGTTCTATGATAGGTTCCACTTTGAAGGTAACATGCGCTGGAGCACTTTTTTCTTGTTCGGATAGCTCGATTACATAGTCACCAATATCTTTTTCATCAAAGTTATTAATTTCCATGGTAGCCAAACAATCTTCATTGATAAAGTAGAATTTGCCATATTGCTGCCTGAGTTCTTTACCATCTCGGTACCACTTTGCTCTTTGCACCGGCTTGGTTGTCTCACATTTCAGCACAACTTTTTGCTCATATCCGGTAACTACTTGATCTTGAGGACCGAATGTGATATGTGGCTCTTCTTCTTTCACTACAACTTCTCCTCTTGTTCGACTTCTTCCATCAGCGGTTTCACATGAGTAGTCACCAGAATCGGCCATATTAGCATCGTTAATGATAAGTCGATGGATGGGTCCATCTTTTTCAACTTTGAATCGATCAGATGGGGTGAGGGGTTTTCCATTCTTGTACCAGTTGACGGAGGGGTCTTCATCGGATAGTTCGCATGATAGAACGCATTTTCCATGCTCGAAAGTTTCGGTTAATGAGGCAAAAGATGTTACAAAGTGGGCTCGGACGTCGGTTACGGTGACAAANCCAGTTGACGGAGGGGTCTTCATCGGATAGTTCGCATGATAGAACGCATTTTCCATGCTCGAAAGTTTCGGTTAATGAGGCAAAAGATGTTACAAAGTGGGCTCGGACGTCGGTTACGGTGACAAAGGCTTTGCATTCGGCTTTGCCGTGTTCGTTAATGGCTTCGCATTTGTACGTGCCTAAATGAGTTTTTACGATTTTTCATTAGCTCTGTAGGGCATCGTCATGGGGTTCTAATATATTTTTTCTCACATGAGCCTCCAAAGGGTTTAGAGCCTAGGATCCAACTCCATTTAGGGAGGGTGCTGTGACCTCTGATCGATGACGAGTCCTCTTTCAATTTTACCGCAAAAAATCGAAAAAATTTGAAAAAAATTGAAAAAAATCGAAAAATATGAAAAAAATTTAGTAAAAATTGAAAAAATTGGAAAAAATTGAAAAAATTTGAAAAAATTAAAAAAATCAAAAAAGTTGAAAAAAATTCGGAAAAATTTTAAAAATTGAAAAATAATCGGAAAAATTTTAAAAAATCGAAAAAAATTGAACCGAAAAACGCAAAAAATAATTTTGGGATGATCTCTTAAGCGCCGAAGGTGCTCGGTCTCTTGGTTCTTTCGGCCTTATAGTAGTTTCAATCGCAACAGACCAGCTTTTACTATAAGAGGGTTGTAATTTTTGCATTTGGATTTATTTCAAAGGTTTCTTATCTAAAAATTTTTGGTCATTATTTTCTCTACATACCTTCATGCTCTTGAGAAACATGTTGGATGATCAACGAACTCATATGTCCACCATTTGAAATACTAATATTGTCACCAGTTGGTACAATCTCCTTGTTATCCTTATACCAAACATAATGCGGGATTGGTTCACCCAACGCTTGGCAATCCAATCTAAGCTCTTTCTTCTTGGACACCGAAATATCCTTGATTGGTTTAATAATATTCGGCTTTTCCATGGCGGCAACTTTAATTGGTTCAGTCTCTTCCGAAAATTCACTAATACCAGCTTCATTTTCAACCGCAACTTTGAACACATAAGAAACTCCTTCTTTCAAACCAGTAATTTGTACCGGCGGCTTTTCGGCATGTACTTCCGACCAGACGGTACTACCTTCAGATTTGTACTGAACAGTATAGCCAGTGTTGTCTTCAAGTTCTTGTGGGCAGAGCCAATCTACACTTACTGAGTCTTCACCAGTGATGATGATTTTGGGAATACTCGGTTTTCCAGTGGGTTTGGTGGAAATTTTCTGAATAGTAAGTGGTTCAGAAGCCAAGTTGTTATTGGAGCGTAGCTCGGCTTCGTTGATGGCTTCAACTTTGAATTCATAAGTATGCCCTGCAAGGAGTACATTGTCTGCCATAAAAGTTCGTTTGAAAACAGGTTCATCGTTGAGTTTCACCCATTCTCCTTTATCGGTACGGATATACACATCATATCCATAGATTGGCGAGCCTCCATCTTCACTCGGTTCTTGCCACTCAAGCTTGCATGATTTCTCTTCGATTTTCGAGATCTTCGGTGCATTGTTCATAGTTGGGGCTAAGAATGGTATACCAGTGCGCATTTCTACGGCATCCGAAAATTCACCAACACCAAATTTGTTTGTGGCAGCAACACGGAAGAGATAAGTGGTCTCTTCTTCGAGCTCATCGACATAAAATTCTCGTTTTTGTGCGGTAAGTTTGCCGACTTGGGAAAAGACACGGCGATGGACTTCTTTCTTTTCAATCACGAAGCCGTTTAGTGGTGCACCACCATCATTTGCTGGAGCTTCCCATCCAACGATACAATAGTCACTGCCAACTTCAGTAATTCTGATATCGGTCGGCGCTTCTGGGACATCTCGAACGGAAACAGCGAATTCTTCGGTTTCTTCGCCAAATTCGTTGAAGATCTTGACTTTGAAATGACCAGTATCTTTTTTGGTGACGTCACGACGGCACACTCTAACCGATTCAGACATGATATCGACTTTGACTTTCATCTCTGAAGTAAGTGGCTTGTCATTGAAGAAGACTTGTACTTCAGGTTCTGGATTGGATTTCACTGGAATGTTGAACATAACACTATCTCCAGCATCAACTTCAAACATTCTCTTTATCTCCTCTTCTTGTTGTACCACAGGCTTGCCGATGACCTCAAGAGTTGTTGATGTTTCGGCAAAATCTGCAGTTACAGTAACCCTACCAGCATCGTTATAGGATGGAGTGAGAATTTTCAAAGATTGTGTGGCTCTATCAGAAATAATTTGATATCCTTCAGATGATGAAGTGATATCTTTTCCATTGTGCATCCACTTGATCTTGCTAGTGGGGTGGTTGAGCACCACAGTTAAGGTACATGGCTCATCAAGTTTGGCCACAGCTTTTCGATCGAGACGCTTGGCAAATTCAGCAGCTGTTTCTTCAACTTTTAGTACAGTATCGAACTTAGCATTGTCAAGCACGACACTGATAACCATATTGGTATCTTCTGGCTTAACATCACTGATATCCAAACGACGGATGAAATTCTGCACCACAGCTTTTGCTCTAGGTTCGGTGTCAATAGGGTTACCGTTGATATACCAAGTGACTTCATCTTCTTCGTTGAAAAGCTCACATTCGATTTCGACAGTGTCACCACGAAGACCAAAAACTTCTTTATCTGGAACGTTGACGAAACCGGCACGTTTTTGTCGATGCTTGATTGCGACTTTGTATTCTTCAAATTGCATCTGGTATTCTTCAACAGTTTGGAATTTATCCCGTGGTTTAAATTCAGGGATTTCTTGGCCTTCAGCGAGCTCTTCAAAGAGCATTTCTTCTCCTTCCTCCTCTGCGGTAGCCACACGCTGGCGACGTTTGAGAGTGGCTTCGATGGCTTCTTCTTTAAGTTCTTCTTTTTGTGCTTCTTCGCTGATTTTCTTGGATAGGGCGACAGTAGCTTCTGATTCCAATTCGGATTCAGCTTTTTTGGTGACCTTCTTCTTTTTCTTGGCCTTCTTTTCCTCGCCTTGTTCGAGAGCTAGCAACTTGGCTTCTTCAAGCTCAGCACCTGTTGAAGTGATAGCGGCTTTTTCTTTTTCCTCTTCGGAGGCTAGTGGGATGTCAACATTGGCTTCAGCAGCAACTTTTTCTTGTTGCATTTCTTCAGTATCCTTGGTCTTCTTTTTCTTGAGGATCTTCTTCTTTTTGGCTTCTGCTTCTGAGGCCTTTTGTTCTGCAGCTAAGCGCTCTTCTTCTTCTTTCTTGAGATCTGCTTCTTTTTTAGCTTGAGCTTTCTTAAGAGCTTCTTCTGCTTCAAGACGAGCTTTTTCTTCAGCTTCCTGTTGTTCTTTTAGCTTACGTTGATATTCCTCTTTCTCTTGCTCTTTTCGGCGTTTTTCTTCTTCCTCTTTAAGTTTAGCAGCTTCTTCACGTTTCTTCTTAAGCACATCAGCCATGTTCTTGGCTTCATCTTCGGATTCTCCTTCAACACCTTCCTTTTTCTCAACTTTCTTGAGTTTGATGGCTTCTAAGCTTTCAGCTTCAACTTTTTCTTCGGTCTTTTCTTTCTTTTCCTTCTTTTTCTTCACACCCTCTTTCTTTTGTGCTTTTTCTTCTTCAGCTTTACGTTTACGCTCTTGTTCTTCTTGAGCCTTTTGTTTAGCCTCTTCTAGTTCACGTTTTTGTTTTTCTTTGGCTTCCTCTTCAGCCTTTTTCTTAGCCTCTTCTGCTAAACGCTTCTTTTCTTCTTCCACCTTTTTCTTGGCTTCGGCATCAGCTTTTTTCTTTTCTTCAAGTTCTTTCTTACGAGCTTCTTCAGCAGATTTTCGCTCTTCAATCTCTTTTCTACGACGTTCTTCTTCAGCTTTTCTTTCGGCTTCTTCTTGTTGTTTCTTAAGTTCAGTGGCTTTGCGAAGTTCTGAGTCGGCTTCATCTTTAGCTTGTTGAGCATCTTTTTCAGCTGCAGCAAGTTTGGCTAGGCGATCTTGCTCTTCTTTTTCTTTACGAAGTTTTTCTTCTTCCTCTTTCTTCTTTTTAGAATCCTCACGTTTAAGTTTTAGTTCCTCCGCTTTCTTGGCAGCTTCATCTGAAGCTTCTTTTTCTTCTTGTTCAACTTTCTTGTCACCCGGCTTTTTGGATTTTAACGATTCAGCGACTTTCTTCTTAGCCTCTTCCTCTTCTCGCAATTTGGCTTCTTCAGCTTCTTTTTTAAGACGTTTTTCTTCTTCAGCCTTCTTTTTGGCTTCCTCACGGCGTTGTTTAGAATCTTCTTCTTGTTTCTTCTTGGCTTCTTCACCAGCTTGTTTTTTCTTGAGGTCGGCTTCCTCTTTGGCTTTTTTCTTTGCCTCTTCATCGGCTTGCTTCTTAGCTTTAGCCTCTTCTAATTGTCGTTTCTTTTCTTCCTCTTTCTTTGCTTTTTCTTCTTCCGCTAGCTTTTTCTTATCATCTTGCTCTTTCTTTTTCAAGGCTTCGAGTTCATCTTTTCGAGCTTCTTGTTCTTTCTTGCGCTGCTCAATCTCTTCACGACGCTTACGAGCTTCTTCATCAGCAGGGGTTTCGACTTGTTTTGTCACGTCAACTTCATCGGCCTTAGCTTCAATTTCTTGTTTCATCTTATCTTCTGAAGGCTTTCTCTTCTTAACCTTCTCGCCTTTCTTCTTGATTGTCACTTCAGCGGCTTCTTCCTGTGCAGCTAGAGCAACTTTTTCAGCAGCTTCTGCATTTTCAGCAAACGAAAATTCTGCACCGGGAACTTCATCTGGTTTGGCACTGTCAACTTTCTTGGTAACAGAGACGACTAGTGGTTCTTTGAGAGGAGATGTAACTTGAATTGATTGTTGATTTGGTGATAGAAGAGTTGTGAGATTGGTTTCAGAAACAAGGATTGATGGATCACCAAACCGGGAGTTAATTTCATCAGGGATGAAGAGGGATTTGGGGACCTTCTTCTTTTTCTTGTCTGGTGATGGTTCTCTTTCGGCAACTGGTGGTTTTTTGTCGGTTGCGGCTTCGGTTGGTGTTGGTTCTGGTTCTTCAGACGGCTTTTCAGCAAGTTCTCTAGTAGGCTTGCGTTTCTTAATCTTTTCTTTCTTATCTTCTAATTTTTCTTCAGATATTGGTTCGGGTTCTTCTTTGGGAACCTCGGCTTCTGGTTTTTCACCTAAATTAAAAAATTTGTTTTAACACATAGGACCAGTGACTTAAAAGTGCTCCGTTCTATGGTTTACATAAAGGTAAGAGACCGAAAAAGCCTAGGTCTAAAAATCGAGGGCCAGTGCAAAATTATAGGTGCTTTTTGCCTGGTACAAGTCCGACTTATTGTATTGGCAGTATAACTTTTCGTACAATTGTGGTTTGTATAAACCTTTCGTACAATTGTTCTGTCAATTATTTTTCGTACGAACTTTTCGTACGGTACCTTTCGTACAATTATTTTTCGTTAGTATAGAGGGAGATACCTCTGGCTATGCTACGAGGGAAAGTGACTTAGTAGACTTTTTCGGTCTTTTCGTGTAGACTTTGGACAAGACAAGTATTAACAAACACAAAACCTGGTCTTTGAACAGAAACAATAGTACGACAATAAGCACGACCATAATCATTAGACGCGAGACAAGTATACGTTCCTGCATGCCTTTCCGAAACTCCTTCAAACGATACTGCTAGTTCAACACTATTTTTGCCTTTCATTTTACATGAATACTAGAAAATCATTTTTATTATACCTTTTATTGTATAATCTTATATATCCTACCAATGCCGGATCTACCGGCTCGCCATTCAAATCCAGAACTAGATTAGGTGGTGGCTGTCCTTTAGCAGTAAATTTGAGTTCTAGTTGTTCTCCTTCAACGACATTAACAGTTCGAGAATGCGCAGTAAATTTGGGTTTGTTCTCTTTTTTCTTCTTTTCTTGGGGAGAAAGTATTGGTGGTGTTGGAGCTCCAACCGGCTTAGGTCGTTCTAAAATTTACAAAGACAATTTTTTGACTGACAAGACAGACAATACCTTTAACATTGATTAAAGCTATAGCCTCATCATGCCCATGCTCATTTGTGGCGACAAATGTTAGTTTGCCATCAAAACTTAAATCGATATCATCTATCATGATTATGAAGGAGTAGAGGTATTTGTCTCGTTCGACGATAATTGTGATGCGTTCATCCTCTTCCATATAGTTTTCATTGTGATATATGGACATCTGCAAAAAGGCTAGGTTGGTGTCAAAAAGGTTTTATGATAAGGTCGTAGTTTGTGGGACAGGTGGTGGAACTGGCAGTACCATAAATGAACTATCTATCTGACACTCTAACTTATAAAAGTAGACCCCCCCCCCAAATTTGGACATAATACCGTCTTTGGGATGGGAGGGTGGGATGTGGATAGATAAGGGGTATCCTGGGTACGTCCCCCATACCCCAACGGGCCGAAGACCCAAAAAATCATAAGGGTCCTCCTTATGTTTTAGCTGACCAAAGTCCGACCAACGCACAAGGAGGAAATGTTCAAGCTACGACATTGATTTATGTTATACCCTAGGTTCTGGATTAGCCATAAGCTTTAGTTTAATCACAACATTTTCACCCTCGTCACAATTTATAACCTTCTTTTTAGTCGTAAATGTTGGTTTTATCGGATTCTCCACAACTTGTACTAAAAAAATCGAATTTTGATCACTTTTACAAATTTCTATCTCCTCACTTGGACCAGAGACTTTACTTTCAACTTTAGCAGTGCCACCAACCACTTCATCAGCCTTCTTTTTGAGCTTATCCCTCTCATCTTGAATTTTGGGCACTTTCCTAGCTATCGACTCAGCGAGTGAAATTTCATCATCTGCTTCAGTGCCGAGATCTTCTTTGGGGATTTCTCTTGGAGCTTTAATTTTAAGTTCTACCACTTCACCCAGACCTCGTTGTTGGAGCACATTGTCGATGGCATAAAATTCACTTGGACGCATGGAAAATTTGTCCACAACACTACCAGTTTTGTCTCGGATAATAATCTCGGCAACCGCTTCATCACTATATTTTTTAATGCCGATGTAAAGTTCTTCCGCTTCGGTTTTTGCAGCAGGGAATTTGGCTCTATCTTGCATGATGCACTTCACGAAGATGTTGGCGGAAACTTCATTGACTTGGTCAAACATGTCTAGAACAGTGTCGATGGCTTGAGTTTTCTCTTCAGGAAGGATAAAATCGGTTTTTTCTGGAAGAGAAGGTTGTTCTACACGAGCGGGAGTACGGCTACGTTGTCTAGGACGTTTTTGGCGAGCTTCAGGTTCGGATATTTCCATGGACTGGGTTTCATCTTTTGCAAGTTGTTTGGGTTTGCGTCGATGTTGTGGTTTTTGAGTTTCGGCTTTTGGTGTCTCCGGTTCGGATTCTGTTGGTGGAAGAGGTTTGCCTCGAATTTCCATATGAAAAGTGACTTCTGACATTTCTTGTTGGGGCTCAGGTTCAGCCTCACCAGGAATATTAACAGTTACTTTTTTGGTCTTTGGTTTTTTGGGCTTGGAGATTTCAGCGGATGCTTCAGCTTCTCTAGTGATTTCAGCTTCGATTCCAGTAACTTCATCTGTAGGGGCCTTAGCTCGTTTTTTAGCCTTTTCTTTTAGTTCTATCTGCACCTCAGTTCGCAACTCTAGCTCAGTTTTCTCGAGTTTTTGTTCAGCCACAACTTTTTCTTCTACTGGTTCTGGTGTGCTCAAGTCAGCTTTTTCTGCTTCTTCACCCTTGACAGTTTTCTTGGTAGCTTTTTTCACACTTCCTTTTCTTAGACCGGAAGTGTGTTTAACCTCTTTGGGCTCTTCCTCTGGTAAAGATTCAAGACTAAGTCCTTCAGAGGCTGTTACATATTCCGCATCCGATATCCGTTTTGCAACTTTTTCTCCATCTTCTTGTGGTATCTTGGCTACTTTTTCTAGTTCTTCTCTTGCCTTTTTCAGATCCAATTCCACCATTTTCTGTTCAACCTCTGGTGACTTAATCCTAGACATTTGTGATTCCTTTGGCGATATCGGCAAAGACATCTGAATTTCCTCCGCTGATGGCACTATTGATAAATGAGCGTGACTCAAAATATCTTCTTCCATTGCCTCATGCAAACTAGCTTGTGTCATCTCTTCATCCATCGCCGTTATTAAAACATCAAAGGTTCCCCTCGCAGTGCTATATTTGATATCTGCTTCCATAGCAACATCCTCATCTTCTCTTCCAGTGACCCTCTTTGCTGCTTGGATCACAATAGGTCTTTTGATAAGTTTTTGCGCGGATTTCTTCTTCTCTGGACGAGTGAGCTCGACATCGACGATACTCGATTCTTCGGAAGATTCATGTAGGCTCAAGGTTTCAGATTCGAATGATTTGGTTTTGATTTTTTTGGTGGTTTCGAGTTTGGGTGCTTTTTGGAGCTGGATATCAGAGGTGACTTTTTGAAGGTCATGTTCGAGAACTTTTTCGGCTTCTTCAAGAGCGGATTTTAGACTCATTGCTTCTTTGGATGGTTTAGATTTTTTGGAGCCTTTCCGTTTTTTGGTGATCTCTTCTTCTTCTAGACGCTCTTCAAGCTTTTCGGCCACTATAGCTGCTTCGATATAACCTTGTTCGCGGGCAAGTGATTCTTCAGCAAGATCCACAGAAGCTTCAGGTCGAGGCATGTGTTTCTTTGATGGTTTTTCGGCTTTTGAAACTACACTAATTTTTTTCTCATCGGCAGTGGCCTTTGAAACGTCTTCTTTTTGAGCATATGACTTTATGTCAACTTCTTCGGTCAAATCAACAATTTCTTCTTCTGTTGCTGTTTCAAGAAATATTTCAGGTTTTGTTGCAATAGGCTTTGCAAGTTTTTCAGCTTCTAAGTCACTGATGCCAATAGATTCGGCACGAGTAGTCTTTTTCTTGCCTTTGGATTTTGGTTTGGCCTTTTCAGACTCATATGTTCTATGACCTCCCATTTCACCAGTTATAGTCAAAGACATGATTTCGCTGTCTTCCAAGTCATCTTCCTCTTCAAATTGTTCGAAAGAAGTTTCTAGATGTTGTTGAGCAGCAGGAACTGGGGTAATTTGCTCAATGGAAGATTCGGCTCTTGAAGTTACCTTCCTGCCTTTTGGTTTTGGTTTAGAAGTTTTAGAAGCATCTTGGGCCGGTTCGGATAATCCCTCGTCCAGATCTTGTACCAATTTTTCAAGATCTTCTTTCTCTTTTCGATGTTTCAAGGCGGTTTCTAACGAAGATTTTTCTATCTCTACTTCTGTTGATTCAGCGATTAGCATTTCTTCATTGGCTTTAACTTTTAGTTCCTTCTTTTTACCTTTTTTCTGGCTTTTTGTTGCCGCCAACCTGATGTCTTCGATAGTAGGTTCAGCTAACCCCTCTTCTAAATATTCTAATTCCTCGGCTAATTTTTCGAGCTCCTCTTTTTCTCTTCGGCGTCTTTCAATTTCTTCCTTGATGTTTTCTGCTATTTCAGCTTCTTCCAAAGTGTGCTCTCTTGCCTCTAGTTGTTCTTCAGTGGTCAAAATTTCATTTTTATCCACACTTGTTCTAGTTGTCTTCTTTTTGCCCTTTGGTGGCAATTTTGTTACAGCCAACTTGGTATCTTCCATTTCTTCCAAAGCCGAGATTTCGAGTTCCTCTTTTTCTCTCTGTTCTTTTTCTTCTTCAGTAATGGTACTCGCTATTTCAACTTCTGTCGTGATAGCTTCGATCGAAGAACTATCCTTTTTGTCTTGCCTAATAAGTTTTTTGGACTTGGCTTTTTTGGATTCTTCTTCTCTTGATACTTTAGCTGTTGTAGTTATCTCTTCTTGGGTAGCAGCTTGCATTTGAAGAATTTCAACTTCCTTGGAAGCTATACTTGCTGTGGCTTCGGCTTGAGCATGCTCTTCCATTTTTGTTATCACTGTATCCTTAACAGCAGATCTTTTTGGTGGCGCTGGTGGGACTTTCTTTTTGGAAGATGCTTCTTTTTCTTGGAAAGTGAGCTCTTCTGGAGATACCAGTTTTTGATCAGTAATCTCTTCAGGAACTGCTATTTTTTTAGTCATAGCTTCTTCGAGAGCGGCCAAAATGTCTTCATCCTTTGCTATACTTGGTCTAAGACTGGATCTCCTTCTGGCCTGATGCTCCAATATTGCTTCTTCAAGTGATGAGATTGACAGATCGTCTGAGCTTTTACGAAGCTTGATTGTGTCATTTTTCAGCTTGATTTCAGTTTGGATCACGAGATCTTTGTCTTTATCAATTTTTTGCTCTTTTTTAGCCTCATCTATTAATATAGAAGGTCTTCGGGTATCTTGGGCTTCTTTCTTCTTTTTGATCTTTTCGGGTTTACTTTCGGCTTCCGAAATGTCAGTAACCAAACCTTCTTTGGTATATTTGATCAAGGTGGCTTCAGTTTCGATTATTTTAGTTGGTTTTAGCGATTCTGTTTCTAATTCAGCTTCAGTGGGTTCTTTGGAGGTAGAAACTTTACGTACAGGAAATTTGTGCTCTCCAGTAATATCGACGATACAAGTTTCGGGTTCTTCTTCACTTTCTATAGGTTCTTCGAGGTATGAACCTTCTTCATTGGTAACTTGGATTTCTAGAGATTTTTCAGCTACAATCTTTTGTTTAAGTTTTTTGGAAGTGGCTTCAGATTTTGGCTTTTTCTTGAGATGTTCGGATTTTTCAGTTTCTTCTTCAGTAGTGGCTTTGGCTTCTAGGAATTCTCTGTCGGTTACTTTGAGATCATGGGAGGTAGCTTCAACTTCGAATTTTTTATTGAGGTAGTCAGATTGCTCGATTTCTTCTTCTGTGGCTGCTTTAGCTTCTAACGTTTCTTTAGCAGCTTCTTTTTGCTCGAGCTTTTTGGAAGTGGCTTCAGATTTTGATTTTTTCTTGAGATGTTCGGATTTTTCAGTTTCTTCTTCAGTAGTAGCTTTGGCTTCTAGAGCTTGTTTAGCAGCTTCTTTTTGCTTGAGCTTTTTCGTAGTGGCTTCAGATTTTGACATTTTCTCTAGATGTTCTGACTTTTCAACTTCTTCTTCAGTAGTGGCTTTGGTTTCTAGAGCTTCTTTAGCTTTGTCTTTATGTTTTAGCTCCAGGGCAGCGTTTTCACGAGTTTCCTTCGTCTTAGTCAACTCTATTCTTGTTACTTCATCCTCTATCAAACTTGTTGTTTCTGTCAATGGTATGATCTTCTTGGAAATCTTCTCAATCACATCTTTACTCATAACTTCTCGAACTTTAGCCATCTCTTCTTCTTTACTGATATTCAAACTTGTATCAGCCTTTTCTTCAGTTGGTTCTTGAACCTTTTTAGAAACTTTTCTCTTGATTGATTCACGTTTGATTCTTTCAACAATTCCAGTTGCCTCACCACCCATAAATCCAGAAGAAATTTTTCTAGTGGGTGTTTTAGGGCTTGTGGGTGACATGATTTCTGCGGTTTTGGGTAGAACAATGTCCTGCGCTTCTTGTCTTTCTGAAGGAGATGGGCTTGGTTCTCGAGGGATAGATTTTCGTTTAACGGTGGTTTTGTATTCGGCATTTTTGGTTTCTGACAAGAAAACTTCAGTCAAAGTGTCTTCAGGAGTTTTCTCGAGTATTTCTTCTGCTTGGACGATTTCGGAACGGAGTTTTTTCTCGGCTTGGGCTTTGAGAGTGTCGGGGACTGTCTTTTCTAGGGCTTCGGTACTATGTTTCTTGGAAATAAGGTCTTCATTTTCAACAGACTCTTCAGTAAATTTGGCATCTTTTGAAACTCTTTCTTTTGATTTAGTTGGAATTTTCTTTTGTGCTACTTCATTTTCTCCTGTTTTGGCTTCAGTAACATATTGATGGATGAATTTTTCTTCGGGTGGTGTAATTTTGGCTTCAACTTTTTCTGACAATCCCTCACTTAAGATCACTTCAATTTCTTGACTATCATCTGGACGATTTTCTTCTTGAGCAAGGAAAATTTTTTCTTTTGCCAAGGGGTCTAGATGTTTGGATAACTTTTCTGTAGGAGTATGTTTATGCTTTTTAGCAGCCTTTTTGGAATCTGGGGTTTTCTCCAGTTCAAAATCTTTGATTTCTTCAACAAATTTCGGGGTTTGAACATGACTTTCGACACCGATGGCTTCTTTTTCTTGCAAAATTTTTTCAACGAGAGCATCCGTCGACTGGCCAGATGTTTCTTCTAGGTTTGATGTTAACGTTTCTTCTTTGGATGCCTTTGTTTTCTTGTGAGCTTTTTCTTTAGGTTTTTCTTTCAAAGTCTCTGTTACTTGTGCTTCAGTAGGTTCTTTCGAAGTTTCGGAAAAATCTGTAGTTAAATCTTCTTCTCGAGACTCTTTCATTTTCTTCTGAGCCTTTTCTTTGGGTGTATGCTTGCCCAAATTTGCTGATTCAGCTTCCTCAGGTTTGTCAATTTTGACATCTTTGGTGGTTTGAGCCCTTCCTGGGGTATGAACAGATTTTTCGACTTTATCTTCTTGTATCTCTTCGACAACTTGATTGATGACCAGATCAACTAGGTTTCTCGGAGTTTCGGAAAA
Organism: Acrobeloides nanus; assembly: GCA_900406225.1. Classification (NCBI taxonomy): domain Eukaryota; kingdom Metazoa; phylum Nematoda; class Chromadorea; order Rhabditida; family Cephalobidae; genus Acrobeloides; species Acrobeloides nanus. The sequence continues at coordinate 56,012 of OZJO01010127.1, forward strand.
ATCGAGGGATGTTGATTCTTCTCTAGCCTCTTTTAGCTTTTTCTTGGCTTTTTCTTTAGGTTTGTGAATATGGGTTTTCTCCAAAAATTCTTCTTGATCTGGTTTAGAAAGCTCAAAAGCCTTAAATCCTTTTTCTTTTCCTGGTTGGCGTACAGTAGTTTCGAGCACCTCATATGGGGTTTCTTGAAGTACCGTTTCGGTTTCTTCAGATGGTTCAATTTCTGAGGATTCTTTAATATCCAAAGACTCGGTCACATGTTTAGGTGTCTTAGCATCTTTGGAAACTTTTTCTGTAGATTTTTCCCGCTTCGTCTTTTTAACTGTCTTCTCTTCTGGCTTCTTTTCAAATTGAGCAACTTTTGCGGTAGCTTCATGTTTAGGTGGTTTGGTGGACTTTTCGATCCCAAAATGCGGTGTTTCTGGAAGGGTTTCCGAAATTTCTGCTTCTTGAGACAAATTTTCAATTTCCATTTCCAAACCTTCATGTTCATATTTTGGAATTTTTGCGGTTTTGGAAACTTTTTCTTCTCTTGGGACCTTATGAGCAACCTTTTCTTTAACTTCTTTTTTGGAAAATTGTTGCTGGGCTTCTATTTCAGCTAGTTTTTGTTCGTCCTCTTGTGGTTTCTGTTTCTCTTTTTGTAATTCAGGCTCAACATATTCTTGTTCAGACTTTTTGCGACCTCTGTCCACTAAAAATCAGAATTTCATGCGAATAAGCAAAGAATTGACTTTCCCATTTTGGACTGATCTAGGCTTAAAATTTATTCCAAACTATTGCGTGGTCAATTTTAGGCTTAAATCCAGTCCAAAGTAAAAGTCTTTCTTTTTTAGACCCTAAATTTTTTGACATCTGCGACCATATATGGAGAATGTTAGTAGCATGCAGCATGCAAAGGTATATAATTTTTACATATAACATTTATAAAGCTTACATATAACATAAAGTTTACCTTTGAACGGAGCAATTTTGCGTTGATTTGTTTGTGTAAAAATTTGAATAAATATAACCTACCTTTAGCCTTTGGTTTCTTTTTCTTTTTGGTCTCATCTAAATTTTATTTTTAAGAAGTTTGATTTTTAATTTTTTGAAAATTTAAAAAATTGGGCTCGGCTAAGGATTTTTCACGCAGTTTTTATTCAAAGACCCAAAATATGGGATAGGTATCACAACACCTTTCAAAAGTTCTGGAGATTATTGGATGCCCTTGGCATATCTCAGGGGCCGTGGACCCCTCCCGCGAAATAGGCCGAAGCCCGAAAAAATCGTAAGGGTCTCCTCTATATTTTAATCATTTTTGTCCTATTTTCGTTCGAAAGCCGAAAAATAATTGAATTTTTTAGCAAAAGCAGCAATTTTTTGACGATTTTTTTTGGAAAAAAAAGAATTTATTATTGAAGAAATTTGAAAAATGGAAACTTCTGCTAAAAAATCACATTTTTGGTAAAAATTGATTACTTCACTAATTTTGGTTCGATCCCACCCACTAACTTTTTTCAAAAATGACTCCCCCCCCCCTATCCACCATGGTTCCACCTCTCACCCTATTGAGGCGGCTGATACTAAATACCTAGCTGAAGCTAAGGATTTAAAAAAGTCTATATCTTTAGATCTACAGCTGCTCGTTGATAGTTCATTGAAAAGGTGTGAAAAAGTGCTACGTGAAACTATGTTCGATGAGTTTCGGAATCTTCAGGCTCGTGATTTTAAAGGCGAAACAATTTTGGATCATTAAAAAATTTTGTTTCGCCTCTAAAAAACATGCCTGAAGGTTCCGAAATTCATCGAACACAGTTTTACGTAGTGTTTTACTCATCTTTTCAATAAGCTATCGATAAGCTGCTATCGATCTAAATTTCATCACCCACTAGGGGGAGTATGCCCTGCTCCCTTGCCTACGTCACTGAGGGGGTGAAGGTGCAAAAAACGCTGTCAAAAATCCTTATCCCAAATCCCCATAAAATTTTGCACATAAGTAAATATGAAGGACTGTCAACGCGGTAGATAAATAAATTTGTGACACTTTTGAGTGGCTATTTATGTATTAGTCACCAGAAATTTCAAGAAGGACATTGGAAAGTTGGTGGAAAATTTTAAAAATAAAATTTTTTATTGATTAAATTTTATCGCCTCTCACTTTTTGATGTTCCTAAAGAAGAGAGATAAGTGTTATGCAAATAAAAGCTTACGCAAAAAGTTGGATAAATAGTACAAAAATATATACTTTAAATAGAGAAAAGTCTGGGAAATAAAAATCGTACAAAAATAGCAAAAATTTAGAAAGCTATTGATTGAAAATTTGACAAAAAATTGTGAAGGGGTACTCAAAAATTGAAAAATTAAATTTTGCCAAATACCGCAGTTTTTTCCAAAATCTTTTTTTGCCAAAATTTTACAAAAAAATGCATTTTTATACTAAAAAATGGTATTTTTGGCCAAAAAATAGCCATTTTTGACAATTTTTGGTGAAAAATTAACATTTTGATTGAAAAAATTTGCTACGCGTGGATAAGCGCTCTTTTGTGCAAACTTTCATTCATAGTGCAAGGTTCACCAATTTCACATTTTAACAAAAACTTTTAAAAATTTAAATGAGTTCAGCGAAAGAATAAGAAATAGAGTACAGACGAAAAATATGAAGATCCAATACATGAATGAACCCGAATGCCAACAGACAATAAGAAAACCTTTCTCTAACCTCTCGATTACATTAACACTTTGGAACTCTACCGCCTAATGTACGAAATCAAATAAAAAACCTCATGTTTTTCTCTCTCTAAAAAATCCCAAGAGAGCCAGGATATTGCGGAAACACGAAAAGCAAGCTTGTGCATGTGGTTCTTTGGCTCCAGCCGAGCTACTTCATTCTCGCGCTAGCTGGCGAGATGTGAGACTGTACATTCACTTCAAGTACACTGGCCTGTTTGTCAAGATTGTAGTAGTTTATAGTTAGCCTAAAGAGCTGGAACTGGTGATAGGTATTCCGGGATAAGTGCGAGGGAGATGAGAAGAGAGCGCGCGCGAAAATTGTGTTGTACCAAGTGTTCCGAGTTTAGGTGAAAATTTTCAAGGATGTTAAATTTCATCATTAGTATGGAGTTGAATGAAGTGTGGGAATTTTTTTAAATATTGCATAAAAGAAAAAAGTGCATAGTCTAATTTATAGTCTGTTTCATCGAGAATGAAAAAAGTTGGGCAAGTGTGTCACAGTGATAAATTTACAAAGCAGTTTTTTTCAAAAAATGAAGGAAATTCGAAATTTTGAGTCACGCCATTCGACTCAGTTCAATAAGATGAGTAAAACGAGGTATATATCAATTACAAAAGAAGAAAACTCATATGGCCGAGTGGTTAGTGTGCAAGCATTGCACTATAGTTCATGGGTTCGAATCACCAATTTTTAAAATCGCCGTGATTACACTTTCCACGTATGTGTTATGAAATCGATCACACCAGGACAGAAATTCAAAATGTTTCAAAATGTGGAATTGTACTATGGTGGGATCGAACTAGTGATCTATAAAGTGTAAAACACTTGCCACACGCTATGCTTGTCCAAAAAAAACGCTATGCTTGTTTCCCCTTGACATTATTAGTTCTATCAAGAGGCCTAAACTTGTGACCATAAGACCTTTTACCTCTCAAAACATTCCAACAAATATTTACCTAACCCTATCTATGTCATCCTTTGCGTAGAAAACAAAACTATTCATTACAAAAATTTTAGTTCAGTCTCAAAAATCGTACAAAAATTTTTTGTTTCTCTGAAGAACACTTGAACTATTATCCAAACAACACAAACTTATGTCAAACTTAAGAGCACATGGATGATCTTTAACTTACAATCACTATGGCACTTAAAAAATTCCGAGAAAAATAGAATATTTCTGTAAAAGCATAGCTTCTTGAGTAAACAAATAAATGCTTGAAAGGTGAGAGAAAAGAGCAAAAATTAGGGATCTTGTAATAAAATGCATACCAAGTTTTTGCATTTGTTCATCGAATTCTTTTTGGACAGCTTCGAGTTTGAGGTGGAGCTGTTCCATTTCTGGTTTGGCGTATTCGGGAAGGGCGATCTCAACATTTGCAGTTTGCATCATTTTGGCTTCTTCTAGGAGTTTTGTGATGACTGCGGATTGGGAGTGGAGCATGATGAGTTGGGAAATTTCCTAAATTTGTTTACGTAGAGAAAATACAAATTTGGTTTAAAGGATTCCATAGTCCAAAATAGCAAAGGTATTTGGCAATATCACCATAGAACCGTTTCCCATGGGAGAGGATCAGACTCTGGAAGGGACCCACTTTTTTGGGACCAAGACCAAAACTCATATTACCCATGGACCCATATGTCAGGCCTAAAAGACCCAAAATGATCTCAGATCCATTTTTGAAGTTTGGAGGAATGAACAGATTCAATGCCTTATGTGAAGGATTTAGGCACCTTAAGTCCATCCACAGGCCCTCTATTTATTTATTATACCCAGCCTATGAAATCAAGTAAAGAGAATTCCCATTTTTTCTAGTCATGCCTTAAGCCTACATACTTGTTTGGGAGCCGTCTTTGGCAAGATAGCCTCAATATAATCCTCATTTTCTGGATTCACGTCTGAAATCGAAACATCTACATCCATGAAATCTTCTTCGATACTAATCGAGGCCTCACTTTCTTCATAATCAAGCTCCGTCAATTCAATCAGTCCATCTGTGCTAGCCGTTTCTTCGCCGGCAGTAATATCCACATCTACATTCAAATAATGACTTCCCAGTGGGCTACGATCACGTGAAATGTCTAGAACAATGTTTGTTTCGCCTCTTTCTGGCTCTTCTTCCTCTACTAAAAGCGGTACACCTTTTTTCTTTCGGTGTTTTCGTTTATCTTCGGGTTCTAATGGCTGTGATAGTTCGATGATAAATTCACAACTGTCATAATCCGGTATGGGAAGAGCATGTATGACTTCTTCAGATGCTTCAACGGCGACAAATATTTCTTCAATTTCGACAGAGCCAAAACTCATGTCTTTGTTGAAGACAATGCCAACACCGATTTTTTCAGTTCTTGGTCTTACAAAGTTGATGTCAACGCTGATATATTCATCCATGAAGATGATGGTCTTTTCAACAGGGATGTAGTTCAGAGGGTAGACAACCCATGGCTGAGAATGTTTGACTCGCTCGGCACGGCTTGTTGAAACGCTGAATGAAGCAGAGCAGGAGATTTCAACAGGGGTTTCTGCTTTCTTTTTAGCTTCTTCCTCCGACTTTTTCTTGGCTTCTTCCTCTTTCTTCTTTTTCTCTAATTCTTTGTTTTTAGCTTCTTCTTCGGCTTTCTTTTTGGCTTCTTCTTCAGCTTTCTTTTTGGCTTCTTCTTCAGACTTCTTTTTAGCTTCTTCTTCAGCTTTCTTTTTGGCTTCTTCTTCAGCCTTTTTCTTCTTCTCAACTTCTTCATTCTTCTTTTTCTCGTCTTCCTTTAGCTTATCATCCTCAGCTTTTTTCTTGGCCTCTTCAGCCTTCTTTTTAGCTTCGATCTCGGATTGCATTTTGTCATCCTCTTTCTTTTTGATCTCTTCTAATTTCTTTTCCTCTTCTTTAGCCTCTTTGAGCTTGTCAATTTCTTGAGCCTTCTGTTCGACTTCAAGCTCGGATTTCTTCTTCTTTTCAACTTTTTGTTTCTTCTTTTCATCTTTAGACTTAATTTCTACGTCGGAAGCTTCCTTTTCCTGTTTAGCCTTTTCATCGGCTTCTTTTTGAGCTTGAGCTTTTTTGAGGGACTCTTCAGCTTCTAAACGAGCCTTTTCGTCAGCTTCTTGCTTTTCTTTTAGTTTTTGTTGACGTGCTTCTTCCTCTTTGGCTTTACGCTGTTTTTCTTCCTCTTCTTTTTGTTTAGCAGCAGCTTCGCGTTTCATTTTTAAAGCATCAGCCATAGATTTAGCTTCACCTTCTTGAGAGACTTCAGCAACTTCTTTTTGAGAAGCTTTCTTGAGCTTCACTTCCTCTTGCTTTGATGCCTCATCTATAGCTATTTCTTTCTTTTCTTTGGGCTTCTTTTCAGATTTTTTCTGTTCATCGTGATCTCCTTCAGCTGCTTGTTTCTTTTCATCTTTGATCTTAGGTTTAGATTTTTCCTGTGCTTCATCTTGCTTTTGTTTTTTAACTTTTTCGACTTCTAGTCGTTTGTATTCCTCAAGTTCAATTCGTTTACGCTCTTTTTCTTCAGTTTCTTGAATCTTAGCTTTCTTGAGAGCTTCTTCAGCTTCTAGGCGAGCTTTTTCTTCAGCATCTTGTTGCTCTTTGAGTTTACGTTGTCTTTCTTCCTCTTCCTTGGACTTTCGTTGTTTTTCTTCCTCTTCTTTTTGTTTAGCTGCAGCTTCACGCTTCTTTTTTAACGCATCAGCCATGGATTTGGCTTCATCTTCTACTTTTTCCTTAGTTGCATCTTTCTGTTCAGCTTTCTTAAGCTTAACTTCCTCAGTGATTTCTTTGGCTTCTTCTATGACTTTTTCTTTCTTTTCTTTGAGTTTCTTAGTTGGCTCTTTCTGTTCTGCTTGTTCTTCATCTAATTTTTGTTTCTTTTCATCCTTGGCCTTTGGTTTGGCTTGTTCAAGTTGTTCAGCTTTCTTTTGCTTCGTAACTTTTTCACCTTCTTGCTTTTTATATTCTTCTAGTTCAATTCGTTTCCTTTCTTTTTCTTCAGTTTCTTGGTGTATTTTAGCTTTTTTGAGAGCATCTTCAGCTTCTAGACGAGCTTTTTCTTCAGCATCTTGTTGCTCTTTGAGTTTACGTTGTCTTTCTTCCTCTTCCTTGGACTTTCGTTGTTTTTCTTCCTCTTCTTTTTGCTTGGCTGCAGCTTCACGCTTCTTTTTCAAAGCATCAGCCATGGATTTTGCCTCATCCTCTTTTTGTTCTTCAATAATTTCCTTTTGAGCGGTTTTCTTAAGCTTGACTTCCTCAACAACTTCTTTGGTTTCCTCGATGACTTTTTCTTTCTTTTCTTTAGATTTCTTTACTGGTTCCTTCTTTTCGACAGTATCATCAATCTTTTGTTTCTTCTCTTGTTCCTCTAATGCTTTCCTCTTTGCTTCTTCAACTTCGCGTTTTTGCTTTTCTTTAGATTCTTCTTCTGCTTTTCTCCTAGCTTCTTCAGCTTTAAGTTTCTTCTCATCTTCAGCTTTCTTCTTGGCTTCGGCATCGGATTTCTTTTTCTCTTCAAGCTCTTTCTTTCGAGAACCTTCTTCTGCTTTACGAGCTTCGATTTCTTTTCGTCGTCGCTCTTCATCAGCTTTTCGCTCAGATTCCTCTTGTTGCTTTTTGAGTTCAAGAGCTTTTCGAATTTCAGCATCAGCTTCGATACCAGTTTCTTTAGCAAGCTTTTCTGCTTCAGCAAGCTTAGCTAAACGCTCTTGTTCGGCTTTTTCTTTTTGAAGTTTTTCATCTTCAACCTTCTTTTTGGCGGATTCTTCACGCTTGCGTTTCAATTCTTCGGCGATTTTAGTCGCTTCGTCGATAGTTTCAGTTTCTTCTACGACGATTTTTTCACCAGTTTTCTTGACTTTAAGGGCTTCTAAGGCTTTCTTTTTGGCTTCTTCCTCTTCTTTCCATTTAGACTCTTCAGCCACTTTTTTCAGGCGTTTTTCCTCTTCAGATTTCTTTTTGGCTTCTTCACGTCGTTGTTTGGATTCCTCATCTTGCATCTTTTTGGCTTCTTCAGATGCTTGTTTTTTCTTTAGATCGGCTTCCTCTTTAGCCTTCTTCTTAGCCTCTTCATCAGTTTGTTTTTTGGCTTTGGCCACTTCTAGTTGACGTTTTTTCTCTTCTTCAGATTTAGCTTTTTGTTCTTCTGCTAGTCTCTTTTTGTCCTCTTGTTCTTTTTCTTTCAATTTTTTCATTTCTTCCAACTCTGCTTTTCTGGCGTCTTGTTCTTTTTTGCGTTGTTCATGTTCTTCACGCCGCTTTCGAGATTCTTCGTCAATTACGGTTTCAGAAGTTGTAGTTTCAACTTTTTGTTCGTCAATAATGAGTTTAGTTTCAGGTTGCAATTTGTCTTCTGAAGGCTTGCGCTTCTTTACTTTATCACCTTTCTTTTTGATAATGGCTGAAGTGGATTCTTCTTCTGGCAATTCCTTGATCTCTTGTTTCTTTTCTTGAGCCTTTTTGGCGAATGCAAATTCTTCAGAGAGGGTTTCGGCTTCTTCAATTGATTTAGTTTCTTCTGTTACTTGAATTTCTTTGCTGATTTGTTTTTCTTCGACTTTCTTTTCAATTTCTTTCTTTTTAAGAGCTTCGAGGGCTTTCTTTTTAGCTTCGCCTTCTTCTCTTAATTTCGATTCTTCAATTTCCATTTTGATGCGTTTCTCTTCTTCGACTTTCTTTTTGTTTTCTTCACGGTGTTGTTTAGCCTCTTCCTCTTGCTTCATCTTGGCTTCATCAACAGCTTTCTTCTTTTTAAGCTCGGTTTCTTCTTTGGCTTTTTTCTTCGCCTCTTCGTCAGCTTGTTTCTTGGCTTTAGCTTCTTCTAATTGGCGTTTCTTTTCTTCTTCTTTCTTAGTCTTTTCTTCTTCGACTAATTTTTTCTTGTCTTCTTGATCTTTCTGTTTCAAGGCCTCAAGTTCAGATTTTCGAGCTTCTTGTTCTTTCTTGCGCTTTTCAACTTCTTCACGACGCTTGCGAATTTCTTCATCAGAAGAAGTTTCAATTTGTTGAGTGATGTCAACTTTTTTTTCAACAGTGGTCTTGACTTCAACTTCTTGTTTTATCTTTTCTTCAGAAGGCTTTCTCTTTTTGACCTTTTCACCTTTCTGTTTAAGTTCTGTCTCTCCTGCTTGAGCAGTTTCAGAAATTTTTCCGGATTCATCGGACTTAGTTTTGGCTAGTTTTTGAGCCTCTTCTTGCGTTTTGGCTTCTTTTTCTAACTGTTTCATTTGAGATTCTTCGATTGTTTCACTAACTTGCACCTTGTTTTCTTCTATCGCTGACCCAGCCTCAACAGTGGGTTTCATCTTATCTTCAGATGGCTTACGCTTTTTTACTTTATCACCTTTCTTTTTGATAGTTTCGGTGATAATTTCCTCCTCTACAACTGCTTCAGCTTCTATAGCCTTTTCTTTTGATTTTTGAGTGAAAGAAAATTCTTCGGATAGGGCTTCAGTGGTTAATGCTTTCGTAACCTTTTCGGTAGGCTCAACTTTCTTTGATTCGGCTTCTTTCTTTTTGATTTCGGCCTCAGCCTTCAATTTTTCTTGTTTGAGAGTAGTTTCCAATTGCGCCTTTTCTTCGGATTCTTTGAGTTTTTTCTGCCGTTCATTTTCTTCTTGAGCCTTGCGCTGCTTTTCTTCTTCATCCTTTTGTTTAGCGGTTATATCACGCTTCCTTTTCAATTCTTCAGCCTTGGTTTTAGCTTCATCTTCACCTTTTTCTTGTACAGTTTCTTTTTGTTCGATTTGCTTGAGTTTCACCACCTCTAGCTTTTCGGCTTCTTCAACAATATTTTCTTTCTTTTCTTTAGGCTTCTTGGTAGGTTCTTTTAGCTCCAATTGTTCGTCTTTAACTTTTTGTTCTTTTTTATCTTTAGCCTTTGCTGTGGATTGTTTTTCTTCTTCGACTTTCTTTTGCTTCTCAACTTTTTCAGCTTCTTGCTTTTTATATTCTTCAAGTTCTATTCTTTTCCTTTCTTTTTCATCAGTTTCTAATATTTTAGCTTTCTTAAGAGCTTCATCAGCTTCACGACGAGCTTTTTCTTCAGCATCTTGTTGTTCTTTTAGCTTACGCTTGTGCTCCTCTTCCTCTTTCATCTTGCGTAATTTTTCGTCTTCTTCTTTTTGTTTATCAGCAGCTTCGCGCTTTTGTCTTAAAGCCTCTGCAATTTTTGTAGCTTCATCGACTACTTGTTCTTGAACTAATTCTTTTTGCTCAACTTTCTTTAATTTGACTTCTTCAAGTTTTTCAGCCGTTTCGGCTTCGACTAAAGTTTTTGATTTCTTTTCCTTCTTTTTCTTGTCACCTTCTTGCTTTTGAATTTTTTCATCTTCTATAGTCTTTTGCTGTTTCTTTTCTTGTTCTTCTTGAGCTTTACGTTTAGCTTCTTCAATTTGTTGCTTTTGTTTCTCATTAGCTTCATCTTTTGCTTTGTGTTTAGCCTCTTCCGCTTTAAGCTTCTTTTCATCTTCAGCTTTCTTTTTGGCTTCAGTTTCAGCCTTCTTTTTCTCTTCTAATTCTTTCTTACGACCTTCTTCTGACAGTTTAATTTCTTCTAATTCTTTTCGACGCTTTTCATCTTCTGATTTTCGCTTGGCCTCATTTTGTTTTTGAAGCTCGGCAGCTTTGTGGATTTCTACATCGGCTTCTTTATCTAGTTCTTTGGCTAATTTTTCAGATTCTAAAAGTTTAGCAAGGCGTTCTTGTTCAGCTTTTTCTTTTTGAAGTTTTTCATCTTCAACCTTCTTTTTGGCGGATTCTTCACGCTTGCGTTTCAATTCTTCGGCGATTTTAGTCGCTTCGTCGATAGTTTCAGTTTCTTCTACGACGATTTTTTCACCAGTTTTCTTGACTTTAAGGGCTTCAAAGTCTTTCTTTTTGGATTCATTCTCTTCTTTCCATTTAGACTCTTCAGCTTCTTTTTTCAAGCGCTTTTCCTCATCAGCTTTCTTTTTGGCTTCTTCACGCCGTTGTTTGGATTCCTCATCTTGCATCTTTTTGGCTTCTTCAGATGCTTGTTTTTTCTTTAGATCGGCTTCCTCACTAGCCTTCTTCTTAGCCTCTTCATCAGTTTGTTTTTTGGCTTTGGCCACTTCTAGTTGACGTTTTTTATCTTCTTCAGATTTAGCTTTTTGTTCATCTGCTAGTCTCTTTTTGTCCTCTTGTTCTTTTTCTTTCAACTTTTTCATTTCTTCCAACTCTGCTTTTCTGGCATCTTGTTCTTTTTTGCGTAGTTCATGTTCTTCACGTCGTTTTCGAGAATCTTCATCTATTGATTCTTCAAATGGCTCAACGACTGGTTCAGCCGGTTTCACAGCATCAGGTTCAGGCTTCTTGGCCTTCTCTTTCTTCTCCTTTGGCTTTTCTTCGGGTTTAACTTCGGCTGGTTTTAGAGCTTCTGGGACTGAAGCCCCAGCTTGTTTGGGTGGCTCAACGACAGGCTCAACTGGTTTCACAGCTTCAGGTTCGGGCTTCTTGGCCTTCTCTTTCTTCTCCATAGGTTTTTCTTCGGCTGGTTTTGGAGCTTCTGGTAATGAAACTTCAGCTAGTTTGGCTGGCTCAATGACAGGTTCAACTGGTTTTATAGCATCAGGTTCAGGCTTTTTAGCCTTCTCTTTCTTCTCCTTTGGCTGAACTTCGGGTTTAACTTCGACTGGTTTTGGAACTTCTAGGACTGGAGCCTCAGTTGGTTTGGGTGGCTCAACAACAGGCTCAGCTTGTTTCACAGCTTCAGGTTCAAGCTTCTTGGCTTTCTCTTTCTTCTCCTTTGGCTTTTCTTCGGCTGGTTTTGGAGCTTCTGGTACTGGAGCCTCAGCTGGTTTGGCTGGCTCAACGACTGGTTCAGCCAGTTTCACAGCCTCAGGTTCGGGCTTCTTGGCCTTCTCTTTCTTTTCCTTTGGCTTTTCTTCGGGTTTAACTTCAGCTGGTTTAGGAGCTTCTGGGACTGGAGATTCAGCTGGTTTGGCTGGCTCAACGACTACTTCAGCTGGCTTCACAGCCTCAGGTTCGGGCTTCATGGCCTTCTCTTTCTTTTCCTTTGGCTTTTCTTCGGCTGGTTTTGGAGCTACTGGTTCTGGAGCCTCTGCTGATTTGGCCGGCTCAACGACAGGCTCATCTGGTTTCACATCTTCTTTCTGTTCTTCAGATAATTCTCGTTCAAACTTTTCTTTTACATCTTTAAGCTTTCTAGGTTTCCTTTTCTTTTGAGATGTTCCTTCATCATCAAATTCATCGAGTTCTCCCGTCTTTAATTTCAGTTCAACACCTTCAAGTTGTTTCAATAAATTTAAGATATCGTCCAATTCAGATAATTTAGAAATTTCTTCTTCTTTTTGTTTCGGTTTTTTATCAATAAAAACATCAAGTGAAGACTCTTCAAGCTCAAGGAGATTTAAAATAAATTCAATTACTTGTTTCTGCTCGTTAAAAGAAAGTCTGGTATCGAGTATACATTCTTCAATATTAGATTGTTTAACCAATAAGCTTTCTTCGAGAGACTCAACTGTTTTGGGTGGCTCAACGACTGTCTCAACTGGTTTCACAGCCTCAGGTTCGGGCTTCTTGGCTTTCTCTTTCTTTTTCTTTGGCTTTTCTTCGGGTTTAACTTCAGCTGGTTTTGGAGCTTCTGGTACTGGAGCTTCAGCTGGTTTGGCTTGTTCAACGACTGGCTCAGCTGGCTTCACAGCCTCAGGTTCGGGCTTCTTGGCTTTCTCTTTCTTCTCCTTTGGCTTTTCTTCGGGTTTAACTTCAGCTGGTTTTGGAGCTTCTGGTACTGGAGCTTCAGCTGGTTTGGCTTGTTCAACGACTGGCTCAGCTGGCTTCACAGCCTCAGGTTCGGGCTTCTTGGCTTTCTCTTTCTTCTCCTTTGGCTTTTCTTCGGGTTTAACTTCAGCTGGTTTTGGGGCTTCTGGTACTGGAGCTTCAGCTGGTTTGGCTGGCTCAACGACTGGCTCAGCTGGCTTCACAGCCTCAGGTTCGGCCTTCTTGGC